>CP126900.1:2320000-2490000 GCA_030440675.1 Furcifer pardalis | reverse complement strand
TTATCTTAAATTTAGATCTTAAAGAAGGAGAGGAAATATTCCACATTATTTTTCTTTTAAGACACTCCAGTAGTTTTGGCCAAAGGTCATGAGATAAATAAACAAGGAAAGAAAGAAGACTTGTTTGTTTTGCTCCTAGGTAGATGCAGTTCAATGCATCTGGTTAGCACCAGCTAAGGTTAAGGTCTACCTTTGAAGATCTTTCCTCACATCATAAAAACAACCGGCTGAAAGCAAACACTTTAAAAATATAGGTCTGTGCCTTTCACTTAAAGGACAGAGAAGTAGGGAGAAATCTCCGAGTTAGTTGGGAAGGCAGGATTTTGGAAGTCTACCACAAAGCACTTGGATGTCACTCTATCTCACAGGTTTTGTTTGAGGATAAAACAGAGAATGGAAGAGGAGTTTTGTTTGTAAACTTGAGATTAGAGAAGAAAAGGAAGGAAGGAAGGAAGGAAGGAAGGAAGGAAGGAAGGAAGGAAGGAAGGAAGGAAGGAAGGAAGGAAGGAAGGAAGGAAGGAAGGAAGGAAGGAAGGAAGGAAGGAAGGAACCAAGAAGAACTTCCCAAAGTCCTCAAAATAAGGAGCTACAGACTTGAAAATGAACCACGCTGGGCAAAGAATGTTAAAATCAATTAAGTCCATCTAGTTTTTGCAACATTTCAATTATTGTTAGACCACAACAGGACAATTGGAAATGAGCCATTCTTAATTTCATAAGCACCATAACCAGCATTCATTGTCCTGGATACTGACATATCCCCCCCACCCCCAAATCCACTGCTATATAACTGATGCGAGGCAGAATGTCAGCCTTCTACGCGGCATATAGAAATATCAAAACAACCTACAGATCCAGAGATGGAGAGTTACAAATCCAGGTACAGAATTCACAAAACTCACCATCATCAAAGGTGTTGTGGGAGTTGTCCAAGAAAAAAAGACAAAAGAAATTCCACCACCACTCAAAAAACAAACAAACCCCAAATCCAATTCTTTATGAAATAAATAAATGCCATGGTATGGTATTACAATCTCAATTCCATTTGTGACTCCCCTCCCTCTATTTGAAATTGTATTGTACAAATACACATATTTATTGCAAATTTGCAACATTTATTTGACCCCTCACTGAGCTTTACGCATGTATGTGGGGGCATACATGTATAAACCTCGGATGTCCACACAATTGAGTGTTGTCAACTTGCTTCAAGGCCAAGCAGACCTCACAATCGTCTACCTTCCTCCTCCTGAAGTTGAATGTTTTTCTCTGAGTGTCAGTTATCATAAGGTTGACAGTCAGTTCTGAGCGCCCATCAAATCCAATCTTATTTGCAGCAGGATGATTCCCTGTTCCCCACATGACAGCTAAAATGCTATGTGCTTCGATAATAACCGTCTGACAGAGAACAAGGGAGCTTTTAAGAAATGTTTTTGCTTAATGTTGTCTAGGTAGTTTGGGTCCTTTCTTGCTCTCCAAACATTTGTATTCCAGGAAACAGAAGAAGTAAAATGCCATTTGAGCTTTGAAATTCCTTATTCCCTCCTTCTCCAAATGCTCCCAAAAGTACAAAGTTTGCCACATGTCTGGCCAGACACCCCACTACGGTAATGGAGTAGACCGTACAGCCGGTGACTCAACATCAAGTGTTGGGTGGTGGTAAATAACCTCACTTCCTAAAGGGAAACATGGTTATGGGTGGATGAGCTCAATGGCTACGGGTGGATGAACTCCTTTGGGTGGGGTGATGGTCCCCCCTCAGTGGAGGAAATGCCACTGGAAACCATCCTATTGGGCCCAAAGGCAAAATGAGCGGGGGAGGAACTCACATGTGTTATTCCCAGTCCCAAAATTGTTGTTATGATGAGTTACAGACCTCCAACCTCCTGTCATCACCATGTTTTCCTCATAGGAATGCCAGAAGATCCTTGACTCATGCCTGGGGTGAGCATGGATCAGCAAAAACGCCAACAGGCAGCAAGAAGCTCCTTTCCTGGCACGTTCTCTGAAGGAAGTAGGCAGAGAAATGGGCAGATGGTGCTATGACCTGAATGGGTGGCAGGAGCCCTATCTTGAAAGATTTATTTCTTGGAAGATTTATTTTGTTCATGACCCTGATCTGTGGCACCCCCTTGGGCTCAAAATAGACAATTCCAGTGGGCAATGTACTGGTGGACACATTCCCTCGGAGCATCATTCATGAGAAATTAAGAGTTGTTGGTGAAGCCTGCGTTTAGCTCCTGGTGACCAAGTAGAGGAAAAAGGCAAGCAAATATTCAAGCTACTGCAGGTGAGAAAAGTTTGTGTTGCGACCATCAGATGTCTTTTACTACATGTGGAATCTCTGATTCTCACAATGGGGTATCTCTACCATCTTGTTCGATCCACAGTTGATTTCGGATCTTACCCAGATCCACCAAGGGTCACACTCTCTCAGTCAGCTTCACGGGCCGGACAACCATTTTGCCCTGCCTGCATGATGGGGATGGCCATTTTGCACCAACAGTTTGAAAGGGGCAGCCATTTTGTTTCTTGAATGCTCTTGGAGGAGGTGGGGGGCCCACATGAAATGGTGCCATGGGCCAGATATGACCCACGGGCCTTAGGTTGGGAACCCTTGATTTAACCCTTTACCAGCTTCATTCTCACAGGTGATTATGAGGAACTGCAAAATCCTTCTTAACATGAAATGCATGTGTCATCAATTTCCTATCATTCTCTCTTGTTGCATTGTTGAGAGCAATGTTCAGTGCAAATAACAAGTCATTTTTGCACAATAAACGGCACGACGGTTTGTTTGGTTCTTTTGCAAAATTACACACACAAATCAATGTTGCGATTTGCACATATTGAAGAATATGAACTATTGGTTGGGTGGTTTGTATCTTTCCACTCAACCATCCAGTCCTTCTGGGACTGCTACGTATGTGCGCCTCGCTTTGCAAATTGAAACGATACAAGAAAGATTTTGTGCAACTTACAAAGACCAGAGAAAGGGAAGAATTTCATTCTTTTTGTTTTGCTCTTTGCTGAAGGTGAGGAATTTTGCAAGGCTATAGAATTTCTCATCAAGGTCTCTCAGTGTCCCAGATAACCTCAATTGATAAGGATATTTCCAGGCTCTGAATTTAGCCTCATATAAAACTGGCACATGTAGGTCACCTGAAGCCTGGATCATTCCATCTGTATTTACCTCTCTGGAAATTGCTTGGACACCATAAATATATTTTTAGGCTAATAAAACCTCTTTTACCTTTTGAGAGTCTGGCAAAAAAACAAACAAATTAGGTCTGTTAATTCTCTGCTGCTCCCTGCCTAGTAAGCTGCTTCAGTAAATTGAGTAAAGTGGAGTTAGCTAATCCTTTATTGCATCTTATTTTACGAAGCAAGTAACCACCTCTGAAATGCTGTCTTCTTGGTCTTGACTTCTCAGGAAATTAGAAGTACTGTAATTGAGGTATTCTGCCAAGGTGAAAGATCAGACTTAATGTACCACAGAAGTGACATGCAATTTATGTCCCACCATATGTAGAAAAGATCTAGTAAATGGCCAATAATATCGTTGAAGTAGCCCTTTTCTGGCAAAAAAAAAATCTAGTTGTGTAATGTTGTGATACAAAGGAAGGAAGGAAGGAAGGAAGGAAGGAAGGAAGGAAGGAAGGAAGGAAGGAAGGAAGGAAGGAAGGAAGGAAGGAAGGAAGGAAGGAAGATCTAGTTGTGTAATGTTCTGATACAAAGAAAGAAAGAAAGAAAGAAAGAAAGAAAGAAAGAAAGAAAGAAAGAAGAAGAAAGAAAGAAAGAAAGAAAGAAAGAAAGAAAGAAAGAAGAAGAAAGAAGAAGAAAGAAAGAAAGAAAGAAAGAAAGAAAGAAAGAAAGAAAGAAAGAAAGAAAGAAAGAAAGAAAGAGAAATCTATTTTAGATTGATGGAAGGAGGGAAAAGACCGCCCCTTCTCACAGTGCTTAGTATCCTAAATATATCACAAATTGGCATCTCATCTATTTGTGTGATATTAATAGGATCCTGTCCATTTGGGGCAAACACTAGACTTAATTATACTTTGCCAGCCATCATCTCCCTCTCTTCTCTGTTTATGGTTCCCTTTCTCTTGCTCCCTTTTCTTGGAAGAGCAATCTACCTCATTTTCCTTGCTCCGGCTGCCAGCTGCTGTTACAGATGCTACTTCCTGCCAGCTGTGTTTATAAAAAGGATTTCAACAAGTATCAATCTACCACTGAAATGGCAAGCAAGTGGTTGGCCTGGGATCGTAGCCATCCTAATGCAACTCTGATCTATTTTCCCAGTGAGTGACTTCTCTTCACTAGACCATATTGTATCCAGCAGTACGAGGAAAGAGGGAGGGCAAACAGCCATTGCTCAAGCAGCGGCATGGCTTTATATTACAGTGATTTCAGTCTCTTGCCTAGCATCTTGTTCAAAGCAACAAAATCAAGGATAACTATTTTATCTATCTATCTATCTATCTATCTATCTATCTATCTATCTATCTATCTATCTATCTATCTATCTATCTATCAAATTTCTATAAAACCCATCTGGGTGTTATCCCACTCTGGGCGGTGAACAAACAGAAAATAAAAACAATACCCACAACAAATCAAAACCCAGCACCAACAAATACATCATAGACTAAACTAAACTAACTAAACTAAACTAAACTAAACTAAACTAAACTAAACTAATTTGTGTCAGAGGACATCGGGACTGAACCTAACTGACTAATTTATTGAAGATTGTGGTATTATTATTTTTTTAACCACAATCAGGCGTACCCTGGTAACGGCAATCTTGTGTTGTCAGCTATTCTTTCTCACACTAGGTCAGGTGAAAGGAACTGCAGAATGAACTCACCCAAAAGGTGCCTTCATTTTGGCAGTTTCACATGTGGCCTAGGCACAGAAGAAGAAGAAGAAGAAGAAGAAGAAGAAGAAGAAGAAGAAGAAGAAGAAGAAGAAGAAGAAGAAGAAGAAGAAGAAGAAGAAGAAGAAGAAGAAGAAGAAGAAGAAGAAGAAGAAGAAGAAGAAGAAGAAGAAGAAGAAGAAGAAGAAGAAGAAGAAGAAGAAGAAGAAGAAGAAGAAGAAGAAGAAGAAGAAGAAGAAGAAGAAGAAGAAGAAGAAGAAGAAGAAGAAGAAGAAGAAGAAGAAGAAGAAGAAGAAAAGAAGAAGAAGAAGAAGAAGAAGAAGAAGAAGAAGAAGAAGAAGAAGAAGAAGAAGAAGAAGAAGAAGAAGAAGAAGAAGAAGAAGAAGAAGAAGAAGAAGAAGAAGAAGAAGAAGAAGAAGAAGAAGAAGAAGAAGAAGAAGAAGAAACAACGAATACTAGTCGTATTACATTCTTAGTAAGGTCTCTTTCCCATCTAGGAAAGGGGAAACCAGGGCTTGTTAACCTCTATTGAGAGTCTCCTGCCTAAGGGAGACCGCAAGAATAGTGGGAAAGCATTGTATGCTATATGATTGTTAGTTATTGTTGTTTATATAAATCTATTTCATAGAATCATATTTCCAGGAAACGCACAGCTTGGCGGACAATATTAAACCACAACTGCGGAAAGTAGTATATAAAACAGCAAATCACACATCTTCACATGCGCATTCAATGAGTAATCTAATTCATATAAAAGCTGGCGAGAGTTCCACCGTTGATGGCCATATGTTATCTGATGAAATGTGACAACGTACACATTCCATTTATATATTTGTAGAATTTATGAACCAACTCCCTGTTAGAACGCCTGAGGTGGTGGGCAAAATAGGTAGCAACGCAGTAAAACCACCATATCATGTTCTTCATTTAGTCCGCTAACGACTGTACATTTAGCTCCCACACTCAGGAGAGCTTCACTTATGTGCAGGAAGAATTCACTAATAAACCGGCTAAATAGATTATGTTATGTTTATCTTACAAAAAAGTACACCTAAGAGGTCTTATTGATTTAATAAAAGTGCTCTGGGCCAAAAAGCACCTCTCATTTATCTGACCCATCATCGGATTTTCATTACCCTCTTTATCAACATCAACAGTAATGTGCTTTCCTATAAACCTAATTCAATTTTCTTAAAGGTTATTCTCATAAATTAGAAGGACAATCTTCCTTTCTCACTCCGGAGGATCCCATTTGGGCTTGGGGCGGAACCCAAGACCCATTCTCCTTGGGGCTCATTTCTAGAGGCAAAGTAACTTGAGTATGATGAATCAGAAACAATTTGCGGTACTAGTCAATGGAAGGAGTGCGGCTAAGCATTTTTCCCGGAGATGAATAATATCCCAGGTAGCCGGCACCTGTATGTGAAATGAAGCGTCACAAACAAATGAGAAGTAATAGAGCTTGCTGTGCATAAAATATTATTGCTTCATGGAAATAGTGTGGAATAAGCATGCCAGAGGCAATCAGCCTCAGCTCTCCAACCAACTGAATAACCTTTAAACTTCACTGGGACCCCAACAGAAGAACGAAATTGATTAATGTCCTTAGAAGTTCATAAAGTAAATATGCAGTTTCCTTATGTACTTTGAACAAATGTGGGATCTCCCAATTACCTTTGATTTTTTTCCAAATGAGTATGAAGTTTCTGTGTGTTTTTTTTAAGTGACAGACCTCACAAAACTTCCTCAGAACAAATAGCTTTCTCAAGGCCAGGTTGACCATTATCTCCAATATTGGGGAAAAGTCTTTCCTCAAGCAAGGATGGGAATGAAGAATCAGACCCTGTCTAGGATTTCACTGCATTGTCAAATTCTTCTTCATGTTTGTAGGGCAAATTTTTTAGGGCAAAATAAAGCCAGAGACCTTTAAAGCATTGGATGGGTTGTTTGCATCTTTCTTAATAATAGCCAGTCTTTCCCTGCTTGCTTATGGAGACAGTACTGGCTCTTCGGCTATAAACAGAGATGAGCACTGAACCCTAGAATCAGATACAACTGGCTTTTGAGCAAGGGTGACCTTTACCTTTATTACTCATCAAATCCACATTGATTCAATGGGTCTATTCTAGTCTGGCTAAGCAAAAAGGATTTTGACCGCCATCTTTCCTATGTAAGGCTGTATCACTATAGCAGTAATAACTGGATTTAGAGATGCGTCCATTTCCCTTTCCGAAACTGTATCTCTTTATCAAGGACGCCACAGAGGCCATTTGTATGCATAGATATATGCACAGATCCAGAGGCAGTTTCGACGAATAGATATAAAACAGGCACTTGGGATTTGAAGCATAAGCTAAAAGAAGATACTGGAAAAGAGTTTCTGCCCTGGGGAGGCAATGCACTCTCTCTGCTGCATTACTGAGCACTAAAAAAATCAGAAATCTATTTGCAGACCCTACGATGCCAGAATCCAATCTCCCATTTTTGCATCCATATGTTTACAAGGAATAAAGTAAGCAGAGAAGGCTTACTCTTTAGCCATCGGTGGCTCTACAGGCAGCTTGGAATGAACGTTTAACTTCTCGGGAAAAATTAGCCCGTACCTTTAGGGGCTGGATGTCAAACAAGGCTTCACAAAGGATGCTCAGGAAGCTGAAGGATGGAAGTGGACACTCAAAGAAGCTCTGGATAATGATCAACTCTATGGGCTAAATCCACACGCCATATTTTGTAAACACCTGCTCTAAGATGTCTTATTTAAAGCAGGCACATTGGGGTGGTGGACATAGGAGTCAATTTCCTAAGCACACACCCACCCACCCCCGAGACATTTGAAGTTTCACTTCTTCTTTCATGAAGCCACTTTCTTGGCTTTGTCGTTGGCCAAACTTAAGTCCTCATCACTACATGCTTATGGCAGTATTAAAAGAAAGAGTAGCAAATAATTTTTATTTATTTATTTATTTATTTAGATTTATTATCCTGCCTCAATCAGGCGAACCTGACTCTAGGCGGCTTACAGAAAATTCATAAATTAAACCTTGAGGTTCAAAATTACTTAAAAGTCAATAAAATCAGAATCTGCCTTCCTGTGCCCCACGGCGACTCATCAAGTAATGTCGCGGAACGCTGTTGACCTCCCCACCGAAGTGGTCCCTATTTATCCACTTGCAATTTCTTGCTTTCGAACTGCTAGGTTGGCAGGAGCTGAGGCAGAGACGGGAGCTCATTCCGTCCTGCAGTACTCGGAATCGAACTGCAGACCTTCCACCTCCCAGTCAGCATCTTAGCCACTTGAGCCATGGCACAAACAGCATATATTTGGTTTTCTCCGTTTTCTAAATGACCTTATGACAGGACACTTAGCATCATCTTCAGTCCTGCTAGCTGAGAGGGATAAAAGCTTGAATCAAGCACTTCATTTCATCCCCTTCATTCATAAACCCCACAATTGCTCCCGATGATCCCCCTCCACTTAAAACGAATCAACCTTGATCTTTTGATTGCTAATGCATTATTTTTACTCACTTCAGATACCAAGATTGGGGGGGGAGAAGGAGTGGAAACACCAGCTTTCAGCAGCTGGGAGAAATTTAGAAGCTGGCATTGAATCGCTTGCTCTCTCCTGTTTGGTGACAACATTGTGCTGTGCTATCACAAGTGTGTTTCATTGTTTGCGCTGTGCGGAGCGGCAAAATGCCTCATATTACCAATG
Source organism: Furcifer pardalis (assembly GCA_030440675.1). Lineage (NCBI taxonomy): Eukaryota > Metazoa > Chordata > Lepidosauria > Squamata > Chamaeleonidae > Furcifer > Furcifer pardalis. The sequence continues at coordinate 2,481,406 of CP126900.1, read as the reverse complement.
CAGCCCCAGCGCAGAGCAATTTCGGTGAGTCAATAAGATCCAGGCAGTTAGAAACAGCAGGGAGTCAGAGATGGAAGGGAACAACCGCTCGGCACGGTCTCTCCCGTGACTTTCTTCAGCACAGAAAGTGATGGATAAACAGGGCACAAATCACAGACAAACTCAGCAAGGGCCTCTTTCTGCTTGTGTCTTAAATATCCAGCCCAGGGCTTTTGTCAGAGAAGGTCTTCAAAGGTTGACCATCTAATTAGGGTCAGCTGCAGTGGCTCAAGTGGCTAAGACACTGACTGGAAGGCAGCAGACCCGAATCCTGCAGGACGGAATGAGCTCCGGTCTTTGTCCCAGCTCCTGCTAACCTAGCAGTTCGAAAGCAAGAAATTGCAAGTGGATAAATAGGGACCACCTCGGTGGGGAGGTCAACAGCGTTCTGTGACATTACTTGATAAGTCGCCGTGGGGCACAGGAAGGCAGATTCTGATTTTAATTGACTTAATTGGCAAACAGTGTTCCGTGGTGTCTAGTCATGCCTTCCACATGTCCATGGGAATGTCTGCAGAAGTGGACCACACTGGCTCTTCGGCTATGAAACAGAGATGAGCACTGAACCCTAGAGTCGGATATGACTGGCTTTTGAGCAAGGCTGACCTTTACCTTTACCTTTTCTTAGGGCATAATGTAAAGCCTGACTTGAATTTCTCAGGTAGCCAGACTAGCCCTAAACTCGTTTCTTTGTGGATAAGGGCCTCTCATTCAAGTAGGAGAGGAATATCAGCAGATGGTGAGAGAACTAAACAAGAGAATTAATTACCCTTGGCATCCTCTGAATGGATATTAGCCTCGAGTCCACAGACTCAAATCCATGAAGAGCTTTTTGGCAAGAATAAACACTCTTGAAGGTAAAAGATAAAGGTTTCCCTTGCTTGAAAGCCAATCGTATCTGACTCTAGGGTTCAGTGCTCATCTCTGTTTACAGCCAAAGAGCCAGTGCTGTCTGCATCCACAGATGTTTTCATGGACATGTGTCAGGCATGGCTTAACACCGGAGTGCACGGAATGCTGTTTACCTTCCCACCGAAGTGGTCCCTGTTTATCTACTTGCAATTTCTTGCTTTCGAACTGCTACGTTGGAAGGAGCTGGGACAGAGACAGGAGCTTATACCATCCTGCAGTACCTGGGAATCGAACTCTGACCTTCCAGTCATCATGTTCGGCGTCTTAACCACTTGAGCCACCACAGTCCGTATACAAGAGCAAAACCAAATTAGAAGATGGAGGAAGGAGCTCACTGGACAAGGAACGACATTAAATGGGGATATGGGTGAGGAAATCAACCTCTCTGATGTCACTTGGATGACCCTGAATAGGCGGAGGGTCGGAGTCCCTCAATGCAAGACCAACATGCTCAAGTGGGGGCTGCTGGTGGACAACAACACACGGTGTGATTGTGGAAAGATACAGAATCCATTGGCTCATTCACTGGTCTGGTGATTACAGCCAGAAACTTACACCAATGAGGAATTAAGTTTGGCCAATGACAAAGGCAAGAAAGTGGCTTCATTCTGGCAGTTTAACGTTCGATCGTGACGTAAAAGAAGAAGATCCCAGTAGGATTTCATACCATGGAAGTGTCCAAAGTAGAGCACGTTGAAGCATTTTTGGGCAGACGAGACCTTTGGAAACAATCCCACTCTTGGCTGATCTGTAGAGGGAAAGATAGTGTTCTGTGCCGATTTCTTTCATTTTTCTCTCTCCTTCCTTTCCTTGTCAACATCCCTTCCACTGGTGAAGCTTTGCCAAGGGTGCGTTCATACCAACCAATCATCCTGTCAAGTCTATTGGAGGTGGCTCAAAAGAGGATGTTGGGTGCTTCCCATCCAGATGAGCAGTGCTTCAAATGCATCCTAGTGCGAAGGAGTTGGAATTGTGACTTTAATCCTCCTCGACTAATAAATCAGAAAACCTTCAAAATGATTTTTGTTGACGTGAGCCTTGACAAAATGTCTAGACCAGGGGTCCCTAACCTTTTCAAGCTGGGGGTCAGACCATGCTCTCTCAGTCTGCTTTGATGGCCATTTTGCCCCACCTGCATGATGGGGGCAGCCAATTTGTCCCAACAGCTTCAAAGGGGAAGCCATTTTGTTTCTCAAATGCCCTTGGAGGGGGTGGGAGGCCACATGAAATGACACTGCAGGCCTGAAATGGCCCACGGGCCTTAGGTTGGGAACCCCTGGTCTAGAGATTTTCCCCCTTAAGGTTTTTCTTACTGAAAACACAAAGTAACAAACTGTTAATTTTAACAAAGGGGTTTGCTACAATTTTTTTTAAAAATTGTCACTTTGGTCTATGAATTGTCACTTTGACAATTGTCACTTTGTTCCATGAAAAAATTGTCACATTGTTCCATGAATGCAGAAAAATAGTAGCATTGGATGGGTTCTTTGTGTCATTGCCATCAATCAGATTTTCCTGCCCTGTGTGCTCTATACGAGACTGCTTAGCTTCAGAAAGGGAGGAAATAATTGTTCTATGTGGAAACAGGAGTTCTAAAAATTTTAGATTTTTGTTCCCAACCTTTTCAACAGTTATTTGTGCATAGATTGAAACCCCAGAATGACTCTGTGGCAGCTTCTTTGTAATGAGGGCAAACCAAAAGGTTTACATGTAGTTTTGTGACTAGGCTGCAAGCTCGCTCATTGGGTAAGCTAAGTTAAAAGATTTTTTTAAAATAACGTAAATTTCTCTTCCTTTCCCGATCTCAATTTTTTTTCCTTCTCCTAACGCTGCAGACATTTCTCCTGACCCATCTAGAACCACAAGGGAGCCGGCCTTCAGAGAAGCAACCTTTCCAGTTTAAAACATCTGTGCCAATATGTGTTTTCCTGCACATTTTTAAATGTCAAAAGTTGTGTTCAGCAGCTGTACGACAACAGATGGCCCAAAGCCCCGTCTAGGTGATGTTGGTTGGTTATTTCTTGGCTGCAAAACTGGGAGGCACTAAAATCGCACTAAATAGAGATTGTCCTGTGAAAATTAATGCATACAAAAAACCTCCTCCACTTTATTTAAAAAAGAAAAGAGAGGATTTTAACAGGTGCTTATATTATTATTTTTTACCTGCACTTAGCAATTCCCGTCACTATGAATGTTGGCATCGTACATGTGGTAGACCCATCCTTACAGACTAGAGTTGCCATAATTCTCTCCCACAAAACCAGGACAGAAGTATATTTGACCCAAAAAAGGGTGGGTTATCTACAAAATAGCCTTTTTAAAAGCAAACATAATGACAGCTATAAAACACTTTTACGTTAAATAGATCAATACATAAATTAATTTATTTATGACAGTTAATTCTTACTGTAAGATTATCTGTTGTACTTCTGAGGTCATGTTGCAGTCAACTCTTAACGTCCTCAGTTCCAGGAAACACACTGGTCAAACTTATCGGGAGGTGGTGTGAGACGAGGACGTTAAGATTTGGCTCCAGGTAGACTCCAACTCCAATGTGGCAGGAAATCGCTCATTTGATGGTGAGAGTTCGAATTTATTTTAATGGTGTGTTATAATACACAATCAGTAAGTTTTTAAAAATCCGGGACTTTAGCATGATTTTTATTAAACTGGACGGGACAATTTTTCTGACCTTGAATCTGGGACAATCCCGGTTTTCTGGGACGTATGCCAACCCTTTTAAGGACATAGGTTCAAAGAGATTCACTGTGTTAATTGTAATATCACAAGTAATAGGCTGAACTGTGTAATATGTACACCTTTGGAATATAGCTATGGGACCATATTGTATTGCTCATCTCAGCTGAAGAGTGAATTAGCAGGATTTATTTATCCCATCTCTACTGTGCTAAAATTAGTGGCATCTGCCCCGTGGCCCTAAAACCTAATGCTTTTATTTATTTATTTATTTATTTATTTATTTATTTATTTATTTATTTATTTATTTATTCTCCCCTAAAAGAGTAACAGGGACTGCAGTGGCTCTAGTGGATAAGACACTGACTGCAAAGGTGGCAGGTCAGCAGCTCGAGACCTGAGTACTGCACGACGGACTGAGCTCCCGTCTCTGTCCCAGCTCCTGCCAACCTAGCAGTTCGAAAGCAAAAAATTGCAAGTAGATAAATAGGGACCACTTCAGTGGGAAGGTAAACAGTGTTCCATGTGCTCTAGTCATGCCTGCCACATGACCATGGAAATGTCTGCAGACATGGACAGCACTGGCTTTTTGGCTATAAACAGAGATGCGCACTGAACCCTAGAGTCGGATATGAATGGCTTTTGAGCAAGGGCGACCTTTACTTTTACCTAAAATAGTAACATATTTTTAAATTATAGTCTTGGAGAGGGCACTGGACTCAGACCCAAGACACTGGATTAAGCCCATCCACTCAGCCATTGAAACCTGCCAATGTGGCCTTCGTAATGGTGTTGGAACTACAGCTTCCATGTGCCTCAGCTCTTGGTGAAGGATAATGGAAGTTCATCATCATCATCATCATCATCATCATCATCATCATCATCATCATCATCATCATCATCATCATCATCATCATCATCCATATGCTCTCCATTCCTCCTTTATGTTAAGTTCACCTTGCTGCGTCATTTATTTTCAGATAGCCCTGATTTATTTTTAATAATTGTGTTCTGCTGCTAAAGTGATTTGCATTTTCAAATTAATGCTTTGTTCTCCTCTTAAGTAATGTGGCTGTTTGCTATTTGGTTTTCAATTACACTCTACATTTTAACCCTTCCAGTACACAATTCACCTTGCGAAGGCCATGTTTTGAAAGGCAGAACTCATACAAAGGAAATAAACAAGATCGCCAAGTGACGATTGTTGGACGGTGAAACAATTAGCAGAAAGGAAACGTGATGAGTTAATGTGATTCAGGACAAGGATGGACAACTTGACAGAGAATGTTGATTTTCAGTGACAGCACATATTCCTTAGAACAGGCATTCACAACCTAAGGCCTTGTGGGCCATACCCGGCCCTGATGCCAATTCATCTAGCCCCCCTCCCCCATGCCCTCATTGCTTCTGGAAACAGAAATAAAACATGTGCTACACATGCAAAGAATGCTGCTAATTGTGTTCTGTGCTTCTGTGGCACATGTTTTACTTCCACTTCTGGGTGGGAGGGACCACGCGACCGGCCCGATCAGCTGTTCAGGAGGCGAGGTCAGGCCCGCAACCAGAAAACCTTAAGAAACAGTGCCTCAGAACATGATGTTCTACGTAGGACTTAAACAGAGGAACACATATCTGGACTATGTGAAAAGAAAGCATCGCTGAGTTTTCCTAGTCTCTGATTACCTAATAACAACACAATTCATGATTACGCTCTTCAAAGTTCTGCTAAAATTTTGGGATCTAGATCTCCAGAATTGAGCCTATAACTCCAAATTTGCCTTTCCCCATTTAGAAAGATGACGGAAGAATGAGAGAACAAAAGAGTGAGAGAAGGACCATTTTTCAACCTATTGAAAAAAAAGTCATACAGTCAAACCTCGCATTACGAGCGTTTCGGTTAGCGAAAAACTCGCATAACGAGCAAGTTTTTTTGCTAAGCAGTCCGACGCGCATAACGAATTTTTTTACTATGCGAGTCAGACAATTCCCTATGGGAAAAACTTGCACAACGAGCATTTCTGTGCGGAAAACTCGCATAGCGAAAATTTTTCGCTATGCGAGTTATCCCCCTTGAAACACTCGTTGTGCGAGTTTTTTCATAGGGAAAAGTCTGACTCGCATAGCAAAAAATTCGTTATGCGAGTCTGACTAGCATAGCAAAAAAACTCACATAGCAAGCAGCCTCGCAGAACGAATTAAATTCGTTATGCAAGGTATGACTGTATTCTCAAAGTCTACTGCTTGGAGCTGGTAAAAGCAATTTCATTAGGTGATATAAGGCTTTCATATCATTGATTGATTGATTGATTGATTGATTGATTGATTGATTCATACTTATCAACCGCCCTTATCAATCATAATTTTCACCATCGCTTTGCCTACTACACCACAACTAAGCACCAGTCGAGAACAGGAGGTTTCAAGAACTCTTCCTGGCTAAAATATGCCTACCGTCTATTCCGTCTTTACCATCCTGGCAAATTTTTCGTATTCGTTTCCTTTCCTCAACCCTTCAAGTAACCCGCATTGAGCTCCAGTTTACCCATTTCTGTTTGCATTGCAGAAGTGGTATATCTACCCAGGCAGTGGCCGAAGGTCAGGGGGATTCAGGGGGATCATTGCCCCCTCCGAAAACATTCTTCAACTCAACCAAAAAGACAAAGCAATCTAGCAAGAAAAACGCCCCACTTCCTTACGCTCATTCTCTCCACACGCGACTATTAGCAAGATAATTTCTTTTTTTGCCACCTGATTCTGTCTTGGCAACTCTGACAAACCCCCACCAGCCTTATCTCGCCTTGCCAGGACATCTGCACATACTCTCTACCTGCCATTCATTTCCTATTAAGACAGCAGACAGTGCGTTAAATAATCAACTGCCCTCCAACCTTGAAAATAAAGCATTGAAGAATAGCAGACTTCATTTTTTTTTCCCCCTGGTGACCTTCCACGGCAAGGTTTCACACCTTGCTTCTGTACTTTGGATAGATGTGCCTGGCAGAAATGTGATGCTTGTTCAATAGTCTGAAGGGAAGGTGCACGGAGGGATTTGGGGTGGGAAAAAGAATTAGATTTCTGCTCCAGAAAGCAATCTGAGCAAGCACTGGCCAAGCATCGTATTTACACACGTCTGATGGTCCTTGAATGAGCAGCTATTTTTCATCTCATGGCTGGAGGCCGTTTTGCCCATGTTAAGGATATCAATAGACTAGGCTGAAAGCACTAAAACTTTTCTGGGAAGTTTTTGACAGTTGGGTTAAGCCAGAAGAGTCAGCCAGAAATTGAAGGCAGGAAGTTTCTGATGGAGTCAAGCAAGGACCCAGCTATGAAGCTGACTAGGTAGCCAAGCTAAACCTCTTATGGTCTTTTTTGGGGAAAATAATAGGATAGGTAAAAGTAAAGGCCGCCCTTCCTCAAAAGCCAGCCGTATCCAACTCTAGGGTTCAGTGCTCATCTCTGTTTATAGCCACTGTCTGTGTCTGCAGACGTTTCCATGGACATGTGGCAGGCAGGACTAGACGCCATGACGCTGTTTACCTTCTCACCAAAGTGGTCCCTATTTATCGACTTGCAATGTCTTGTTTTCGAACGGCTAGGTTGGCAGGAGCTGTGACAGAGACAGGCACTGATTCTGTCATGCACTATCAGGATATCAAACTGTCGACCTGGTGGCCTTTCAGCTAACAAAGCAAGCTTCTTAACCACTGAGTTAATATAAATAAATGTTCAACTGAATGATGGCATGGGGGGGGGACTATCTCTAAATCTAGTTTTTTTAGTGTACAATACCCTATAACCTTATCCAGAAGGAAGACGATCACACAGTTTATAGCTTACTCTTCTTTCCTGCACAATTTCTTCTCTACTCCAGTAGGAGAATGGAACAGTCCTTATTTTTTGACCTCTCAACAAGCAATTTCCCCCATATACCACCCCATCCTAGGATCTGTATAATATCTGCCAACAAGAGTCATGGCCAGCAATTGAAAAATGTCATTTTCTCAGCTATTTTCCTTGTTTCGCTGTGTCAAGACTCTCCACTGAGAGTTTGCTTTGTACTAGCAATATTTCATTGCTTCCTGCAGGAATGGAATCCACTCTCATTTTTCCTCTTCCTTCCTTGGTTGGTTGGTTGGTTCAATTGTTTGTTTGTTGGTTGGTTGGTTGGTTGGTTCAATTGTTTGTTTGTTTGTTTGTTTGTTTGTTTGTTTGTTTGTTTGTTTGTTTGTTTGTTTGTTTGTTTGTTTGTTTGTTTGTTTGTTTGTTTGTTTGTTTGTTTGTTTGTTTGTTTGTTTGTTTGTTTGTTTGTTTGTTTGTTTGTTTGTTTCCATTTACTACTCTTCTGCAAAGGAAACTGCCAATTTTTTTTAGAGCTCAATGCAACTTCTCATAAATCCTGCTCAGGAAGAATGCCACTCTCCACAGGCATGCTAACTATCCTGTACAGCTCAGCACTATTTCTTTCTTTCCTGGGTCAATTATGCAAAGGGAAACTGCCATTCTATGCAATAACTATAATAACCCAGCACAACGTAGTACTGTATATTGACATGGCCATCAAATCCCAAGAATCATGTAATAGTTCCCAGGAGGGTTTTTGGCAGAGCAAAGGGAGTCCTTTGGAGATTAAATCCCACTGAAATATTTTTCTCCTTAGTCTCTTGCCAACAGCGAGACACTGTGAGATTCCCATCCCCGAGAGAGGCAATATTCCGTGCATGAGTTGAAGCTCACCCAAATAAAACCTGATTGTTTTTATGATGCTGTCCAAGATATTTAACCACAAAAAATGGGAGTGCAGAAATAGAAATACAGTTATTCTCAAGCTCTGAGGTTCCCAACCTAAGCCCCGTGGGCCGGATCCAGCCCGCAGCACCATTTCATGTCCACCACCACCCCAACCCTCCATGGGGATTCAAGAAACAAAATAGCTGTCCCTTTGAAGATTTGGGGACAAAACAGCCACCCCATTGTGTAGGCAGGGCAAAATGGCCATCCGGCCTTCGAAGCTGACTGAAAGAGTGTGACCCGTCCCCCGTCTTGGAAAGGTTGTGAACCTTTGCTCAAGATTTTCACAATAAATGCAAAAAAATATCATTTTTGTATAGTTCCTGGTGTCTTTCTTCTTGCTACGCACAGACAGATGCACCCAAGGAAAATCTGATTGATTGTAAAGAAAGAAATAACCAATCCTATGCTGTTCCCTATTGCTGTAAAACAAGAGTTATCACTTCCCCTGTGTGTTTTTACAGAAATGTCCAGAGCTCCATTTAAAATGATAGACACTCCAAGACTGGGGGGGAAAGTGAGGCAGGAGGGGAAGAAGGAATGGCCAAATGTTATCTTTCAGTGACTTACATTTCGCCACTTGGAAATGCATCAACGCACGCTTCACATCCCTAAGCAGAAGACTAACAGAGTGAGGGAGGTCGCAACTGGCAACCAATGGCTGAGATGCAGCACATAAAACCCAGATGGAAAGCATCTTGGCATGGGAAGGTCTCGGCATGAGCTCTCAGATGTGCTCAGAAAGCACAGAGAGCTGAGCTAATGGTGAAGTTTACATTGGCAAGGGAGATTTAGGAACGATCCCTAGAGTCGCTATAGTTAACGGTGCTGAAATCAGTCTGGCACTAAAAGAAAACTCTCATAAGGCCACATACTATTAAGTAGTAACACAAAGTGAATAGTCAAGAAGAAGCCGTTGGAATCCAAGTATCGAAGGAGAAACTTTTGATGAATTGAAAAAGAAATTCTGGGATAATTATACACTTACCTTCTTGAATTTTACAGAGGGACACTTGGACCTAGACTTGAATCTAATTGTTGGAAGAACCATTGAATTGACTGAATGTACTGTATACACTCGAGTATAAGCCTAGTTTTTAGTCCCAAAAATGAGCCCCCCCAAAAAGGGGAAACGGCTTATACTCGGGTAAATGACCATGAGGAACCCAAGAGCACGTTGGATTGAGACGCACCAACAATTTAATTAATTATAACATATTTCCATGTATTATTGAAACTCACTAGCAGCTGTGGCATTTCCCATCCTTGGCTTATATTTGGGTCAATCAATTTTCCTGGGTTTTCAGATCAAAATTAGGTCCCTCGGCTTATATTCGGATTGGCTTATATTTGAGTATATACGGGTAAATACATGCTGGCAAAGAACATGGAGAAAACTCACTTAATTCTGCAGTCTCCTAGATTTAGGCCAGGGGTTCCCAAGAGTTCTAGACTCTGCCCCAGAGAACAGCTACTCCATTCATCAACTAGTTAGTCTTCAAGGTGAAATTAGTTAGTCTTCAAGTTGCTACAACAGTGATGACGACCTTGGCACTCCAGGTGTTCTTGGACTTCAATTCCCAGAAGCCCACGTCCCTGTGAATCTACATAAATGGTCTTAGTGTCACTCCAGATGTTCTTGGACTTCAATTCCCAGCAGCCCAAGTCTCTGTGAATCCACACAAATGGGTTTACTGTGTATGTGCAGTAAACCCATTCATGTGGATTCACAGAGACTTGGGCTTCTGGGAACTGAAGTCCAGGAACACCTGGAGTGCCAAGGTTTGCCATCACTGTGCTACAAGAACAGTTGGTTGTTCCCTTAATGTTTTTTTCTCGCTGTTTAGTTATATACAGTTATATAACAATTACTTCTGAATGGTTGGTATGAAAAGAAAGAGGCAGGCTACAAATCAGCTCTAAATAATTTGTAAGACAAATAGTTTGGACTAAATCAAAGCAGATGGTGTTTCCATTCCTGTAACAGACAGACAGACAGCCCGGCTGACTTCCTCTATACAGAGAGCATAAAGGAAGTGAATATCGTAAAACAGGGGTCCTCAAGCTTTTAAAGCCGAGTGCCGGGTCATGCTCTCTCAGACAGCTTCAGCGGCTGGACGGCCATTTTGCCCTGCCTGCCACACATGGCACTTCTGGGTGTGACAGAGGTGGTAGGCCACACAAAATGGTATCATGGGCCTCATCCGGCCCCTGGGCCATATCTTCCCCCAACATCTCCTTTCCTGTCTACTACTAGAGTGGTACCAAGCTTTGAGCTGAGTGACTCTTCCGCCTACATCCCTGCTGGTTTTCTGAAGTGGACCAGTCTTAACTGGGACTATCCATTTGCCAACCTTTCATGATGGCCACCTTGATTGAGACCAGAGACTTCCCATGCTTCCAGCTGCTGGGCTCAGCTATGACTCTGCACCAGCTCTCGAAATAAGAAGGTCAGAATCATGTTTAAAACATAGAGATATACCGTGTCTCCAGAGGGGAGAAAACTCAAATGCCTTCTCAACTGTCTCATTGATGAAACAAGGTTATCTTGCATTTCCTTTTATTTTCCACCACCCCCAGATTAGCACAAAAAGCATATGACTTTCAGAGTCACCTTATTTATAGACCCATAAATCCTCTTGCTTTGAGGGATGAAGCAGGAGCCCAGGGGACAGACAATTAAGAAGCCCCCCCCACACACCCCCACACACATACATTCCTATGAACATCTCTGGAGATATATTTCCACATGAGACAGAAGTTGCAAAAATAGAAACAGATCTGCAGTGTTTTTCCTTTAACAATTCCCTCTTTGCAGGCAGAGTTTGTCCCAGCAGGCAGCCAACAAAATTGCATCGGGGCTATTTGGATATAAACTGTTTCCCCTTTTTCTTGGCAAATGTTCCCTAGCCTACCACGAGCACATTGGGGTCACTGGCAACTGTTGATTAAGCGGCATGCGGCCGAAAGCTCACAGCGATTCCCTTGCTCACCCGAGTAACACAACGGTAATCTTAAAGAGAGCCTGGCGTTGCGGTGTTAGTCGTCTAGACCTCACTCCATCCTAGATCAAACCCCGGGAATATCCAACGGGGAGAATTACAGCTTATCGCCTGTGTTGAAGGAGAAGGAAAAGGGGGGAAATGCTTTTATCCTTCTTGCACAAGAGAACTGATTTTGACCCCGAACTTAGCGGCTACCTGATCCACTGGCTAAGCCGTAAGCCGAAGGCAAACAACTCGGTGGGTGATAATGGAGAGGTATAGGACTCATGGGAAAAAAACAAAGGAACACAACTTTGGAAGAGTAAATTTCACATTCAGCAGCAGAAGAGAGGTATTGAATGGATGCCAAGCTTTCGGGTTGTCTTAGGTCTGTTAACAGCCAGATCACACTGTTGCTTCTTTTATGATTATGATGGGCCAAGCGCGGGGTCTAGTACTTCTAGTACATTTAGGGCTATTAAAAATAAAAATAAAATTGAACTCTATTAGGTCTCAGGGCAGGGGTTCCCAACCTATGCCCTGTGGGCCAGACCTGGCCAAGGGTGCCATTTCATGTGGCCCAACACTGCTGCCACCACTGCCGCACCCAGAATTGGAAGCAGACACATTTACGTCATCCACAAAATGCATCCGTGCATGCGTAAATGCACCCACACCCACTGTAAATACAGAAGTGGGCATGTTTATGTCATTTGTAAATGCACCCACTTCCCCTTCCACAGGTGTCGTCTGGCCTGCTCAGCTGTCTGGGGTGTGTGGTTAGGCCTGCAGACGAAAAAGTTTGGGAAACCCTCTCTTAGGGTGTTAGTGGGGTACACAGAAAGAGCTACTCAAAGACTGTGGTATTTATTTAACCACAATTGGGTGTACCCTGGTAACAGCAACCTTGTGAAGAAGAAGAGAAGGAGGAGGAGGAGGAGGAGGAGGAGAAGAAGGAGGAGGAGGAGGAGGAGGAGGAGAGTCAGAGAGTGAGTATGGACCCAATGATGTCCCATGAAGTCTTGTGTGTGAATGTAGATCTCAGAATGCATGGAATTTTAGCCTTACCATGTGTTCAAAAGAAGATCTAGTAAATGGTTGAGGTAACACTATCAAAGTAGCCCACTTCTAGCCATGAACAATCTACTTATTTCAACATTTTAATGCGTGTTGAATTTTTCCTATATTGCACATACTTCCATGATTTTCAAATTTTGAAACACTCTGTTATGAAGAAAAAAACAAGGCCACTAATGTTGTTTATTAGCTGACGTTGGAAGGGAAATGAAAGCAAGAATTTGAAAGCCATTCTGAGCTCCTTAACAATTCCATGTCACCCCAGGTCGACCGGCTGGTTGACCACCTACCTCTTCTCCTAAAGGCAACACAGATGCCTGAGAACAAGCAAGGAAGAGAGACAAGAAGCTTTCGACCTAAAAGTACCAACTGAATGGCTTTTGAAATGGGAAGGATTTAACCAATCTCCTAAGCAACAACTACCGAGACATTGTCACTAGATGGCACCTTTTCACCATTCTTGGATTCCGAGCATGCATGGATTGCAGTCAATCTCATTTTCATAGCAATACTTAACATCTAGAAATAAAAAAGCCAGCATTTATGGGAAAATACTTCCTCCTCCTTTCAATTTTATGAATTCAGCCTTATTAGTTTGGGCAGATGAAGACCATGGTAGCTTTTGGGATCTTTTACCCTTATCAACAAAAGCAAATAGTAGTTGCTATACTTGTTACAATCGTCGTCATCTGCAACTGATGCAGGAAAAATGCCACTGGCATGAATTTGTTTAAGGTGGATCCCAGTTTGCCATGAAGTGACCCACACACTAAGATCATGGAGCCATCTCCTGTGGCACATATGAAATGAGACATGCAGGATTTAACACCGGGACTGCAACGGGCTGCCGCAGCCTTGAGGGTATGGACAAGGTGCGCCTTCACAGCCAGTCCATCTGGCACGGCCTCTTCCACCTCCATGACCGTTGGGAATCAGCATTCCTCCTCTGCTCATTTTGCCGTTGGGTCCAATATGATGGGGATAATAGTTGTTTCTAAAGGGAATGCTTCAACCATGGTGGAATGGCATAGAAGGAATAGGTCAATGGAAGACCAGAATGGCCTTCATTGTTGCTACTCTCCCAACTCATGACAGGTACAACTTAGGGTTCAGCTTTATCCAGCCTGTTATCTACTTATTTTGCTAATTTGGGATGGAGGATGATCATTCTTAGTGTGATGATGGATCCTTGTCAAGTGTAAAGATTTTCGGAAGTAACCCATGGGGAAAAAATACACTGCCTGCATCTAATCTGGGTTGTCATGGTTCCTGCATACGCATCAGCTGACACAAAAGCACCTTAAAGCAAATGTGTTCGTTGGATGTTTTCAGACAATGACTATACATGGAAGGTATGGTCTGGAGAATGTCATGCATAGAAATCAACATGCAGAGGACCCCCTGCACTCATAGATATTTCAGTCCCATTAGATTTCTAGTTTCCATGAAGATGTAGAGTAGACTGAAAATAGCCTTGGGAATTGGCACTTCATTATTTCACGAGAAAGATATGAAGGGCAGTATGTCATATTAGACCCACTTGTTACATTTCTATGCACTGTCTATGTCAAGGGTTCCCAGCCTTTTTAAGCCAGGGGCAGGTCACACTCTCTCAGTCAGCTTCGAGGGCCAGATGGCCATTTTGCCCTTCCTGCACAACAGGGGCAGGCATTTTGTCCCAACAGCTTCAAAGAAGTGGGAATTTAGTTTTTTCAATGTCCATGGAGGGTCGGGGAGGCACATGAAATGGCACCATGGGCCGGATCGCACGGTCCTTAGGTTAGGAACCCCTGGTCTATAGGCTTAGGTGTCATGTTCAACACAAAGAGATAAGCCCTCATTAGACGAGGGATGGTTCTGAACAAGGGAAAGGTGAAGTGAAGTAAAGGAGAAGTGAAAATAAGCAGAAGGAAGTGACTGGCAATTTCAGATGCACAGACAACCCCCAATTACCAGCAGAGAACACTAATGAAGAAAGCTCAAGAGGAAAGTACAAAAGCAGGCATGCAGCTGAACATGAGTGGTTGGGATCCTATTGCACAACTTTACCCTGGGCAACCATGATGACATCATCAGCCATGCTCACTAGAGGTCCTTTAAATAAGGCCATCTGTAGGAAGAGCACTGTTCATAGACCTGGAAGGTGATCTTCAAACCAATAGTGATGTGATGCTGCCTGCCAATTCCCCCTGACTCATCTTTAAGCTTGACACAACATCTTGTCATGAACCCTTGGGGCTCTCATTGATAATTTCCCCTCATTCTCCACGAGACATTGGTGCAGGCCTGAAGAATTGATCTTGAATCTCAAAAGCTTGCATGATATTTTTAGCGATCCAGGAGACGCATTGCCTTCTTCCTGCATTCCCCTTTGAATAATGGTTATTGCACAACGCCAATGTTTTTCTCTCATGCCAGCACAACTTTGCCGACATTGTAGCCCAATTCATCAACGGCATGATAAATGCACACCATACATCTGAGAAAGTAAGCTTTGGTGTACAAAAGCTTGTCAGCTAAAATGTATGGCTCCTTTACAAAGCTGAAGGGCTCCATTGTTTTCACTACGAGAGAATAACACACCGCGTCCGCTCCCACCTCGGCCGTGAGAAATTTCTAGAGCAAGCAAGGAATTCTGCACTCGGAAACCACTCTTGCATTCAGATTTGCCTTCGTTGACCAGTGGTTCTCTTTGGAAGATGCTGGCCTGGCAATTTCAGGTAGGTCTACATTTCATTTTTATTCAGATTACAGAGCTCTGCCCTAGAGTCATTTTATTTTATTTCTCAGAGAAAGGGGTGAGGACTCTGAGCAAAAACAGAAAAGAGAAAAATCATTTTATTACCTAGATTGAGCTGCCTTGAAGACTTTGGCACTTTGCGCACGCGCACACCCACGCACACGCGCACGGTTTTTCTTTATCTCCTCATTAAAGAAGCAGATGGGTGTTCAAATGTCACTGCTTCTATCAATGTTTTGTGCAAATCCACATACTGGCAGGAAAGATAAAGGAAGTGTTTCTGGAAGAGGAAAGGGTTAGACCAGGGTTCCCCAACCTTTTCAAGCCAGGGGGCGGGTCACGCTCTCTCGGTCAGCTTAGGGGGCCGGATGGCCATTTTGCCTTGCCTACATGATGGGGTGGCCAATTTTGTTCCAACATCTTCAAAAGGGTGGCCATTTTGTTTCTCAAATACCCTTAGAGGGGTGGAGGCCACATGAAATGGTGCTCTGGGCCATATCTGGCCCATGGGCCTTAGGGTGGGAACCCCCTGGATTAGACTAAAGGGGAACACAAACACTTTTATAGCACAGCATTTCACTCTGGTTTGAGTCTGAAGAGTGCTAAACCTGACAGTCCTCAAAAGACCTGTTTCCACCATTTTCCCTAGCGAAGTCCATTCCACTCTTTCCAGGACTCAGACTGACTCCATCCTGACTTTAATGTAACTTATTCACTGTAAATACTGCAGTTTCCTTCTCCAGTAATGAATGCATAACTCAGCTTACGTTTGCATTACAACTAAGGATGGGTTTTTAAAAAAATTCATGGGCAACAGCCACCAGATGTGCATGTGAATTCCCCTTGCTGAGGGGTGGCCAGCCTTGGTGCCCACCCCCAAAAAACCCTCACAGATAGCTCTCATTTTAGTTTTAGTGAGATTTCTTTCTCCTCAGTTTCTCTAAAGCAGTGGTTCCTTTGTGACCCCATGGACCACCATATGCCTGGCTCTTCTGTCATCTGCCATCCTCTGTAGTCTGCCCAGATCTATACCCGTCACATCAATGATGCCATCTAGCCATCTCATCCTCTGCCACTCCCTTCTCCTTTTGCCTCCAATCTTTCCTAGCATCAAGGCCTTCTCCAGTGAGTCCTCTCTTCTCATTTGGTGGCCAAAGGACTTGAGCTTCAGTTCCAGTATTTGTCCTTCCAAGGAGCAGTCAGGGTTGGTTTCCTTCAGGATGGACTGATCTGATCTTCTTGCAGTCCAGGAGACTCTCAAGAGTCTCCTCCAGCACCACAGTTCAAAGGTGTCTATTCTGCGCTCAGCCTTCCTTATGGTCCTACTCTCACAACCATACATGACTACTGGGAAGGCCATTGCTTTGGCTATGCGGACTTTTGTCGGCAAGGTGATGTCTCTACTTTTTATTATGCTGGCTAGGTTTTCCATAGCTTCTCAAGCCATTAACTTGGTCTAGCTCATTCTTGAATTGTCCACCCCCCTCTTTAAAAATCAAATGGTCCCCCTGTGTTGGTGGTGTGTATGTGTCATATTGAGAACCTGAGTTCTGCACCAATGGCAGTCCAAAGCCATCAAGTCTTTGATAAGGCATTTAACAGCTGCAGGAGTGAAAGAGAGACAGCGAGATTATCAGTATTATAAAATGAGTTTGATCCCACTTTAATAGGTTTTTTAAACTAGAACAGCTGTGCTAGGGAAAGGTGGGGAGGGCTGAACACAGGAAAGGCGAGAGAGAGAGAGAGAAAGAGATCGTCTTTGGTGGCAGGCAACCAATTTCCCTTTGATCAAAATGCAAGTAAACGCCACTCGCAATACAGGGAACTTCAAACAGCAAGCTCCTGTATTAGACTGGATGTGTGTCTGTATTATGTAAATTGTAATCGCTCATTACGGCTTGTTTCAAAAGCCGGCTGGCTTGGCTTGCTGGCTGTATGAATTCGTGATCAGTTGTAATTCACCTTCAGCACAGCGTGAAATGAAAATGGAAGAATGTCTGGGAAATGAAAAATGGAAATTCAATTGATGAAGGATGGTTTGCCATCCCAAGAGCAGAGCGGCATCTCTTGCTTGTAGTCTGTGTGGCAGCCAATTCCTTCAGACAAGGGTTCCTCCAACTTAGCTCCCCAGATGTTCTTGGACTTCAGGTCCCAGAAACCCCAGATCGGCAGGTGTGCTGACCTGGTCTTCTGGGAACTGAAGTCCAAGAACACCTGGAGAGCCAAGTTTGAGGAATCCTGGTCTAGAAAAGGCAGTGAATGTGTTCTGGGTACCGTCATCAAAGGGTACCATCATCAAGAGACTGCGGTGGTTCAAGTGGTTATGATGCTGAACTCAATGACTGGAAGGTCAGAGTTCGATTCCTGGGTACTGCATGATGGAGTGAGCACCCATCTCTGTCCCAGCTCCGGCCAACCTAGCAGTTCAGAAGCAAAAAATTGCAAGTAGATAAATAGGGACTACTTCGATGGGAGGATAAACAGCGTTCCGTGCACTCCACCATTGAGGCATGTCTGGCAAGGGTGACTTTTACCTTGACTTTTACATAGGGAAGATCTGAGGTTAACCTAGTTCCCCGTATGAACTGGTACTATCTTAACCCTGTGATTTGGAAAAAGGCATCATTTATCGTAGCAACTCAAGACAGGAAGAATTTTCATTTCCGTTATTTGTAATTCAGACCTTCGAAACTGCTGAGCCACCCACCCCACCGAAACATCAGCATATTTTATTTTTTCCCCCATTCCCCCTCTTCAACTTTTCAACCTGGCTTTCTTCCTCCCTTTACACATAGTCTAGTGCAGGAAAATCAATAGATTTATATGCTGCAGCTTGTCAATTGTTTAGTATATCATCTGAAAGACACTGCAGTTGACACATCAGCAACTTGGAAGGAAGGAACGGAGCAGGAACATCGTACACAGAGGTTTACTGATATCACACAGACACAAAATCCAAACCTAAAAAATTGCTGAACAGCACACAACCAATGCAGTTAAACCCTATGGCACATTTTAAGCATCAGATAAATATCATATTATAGTATCGAATAACATGTCCAATGCATGGATAAAATCTAAGGTCAGCTTCTGAAGGCTGTTGGAGACTCAACCCCATCCCCAAGAAAATTCGGCAACTGAAATATCTACACACCGTGTTAGACCAAATAAGCCATTGGAATGTTGGTAATTATAAGTTTTTGTATTAAATGATACACGATGTCCAGTAGAGTATGTCGGTACAGGCACCTTCATGGAAAGTGGAGAACGGGGAAAAGGAGAAAGATGTATATGATCTGAAGAGAAATTAGAGTATAGAGAAGACAGGGGAAAAGCTAAAGGTACAGCAGAAAACTGTAATCAAAAGCAGAAAAGTGTTAAGTGCCTGAAAGACAGCTGAATGTCCAATGGTGGTCAAGTTCTGGGCTTCAGTTTCCAGAAACGTTGACCAAGAATCACATTGATTGGGTCTTCTGGTTAGTCAAAACCACAAGTTCAGAAGACCAAAAGTTGAGAAGCACTGTCCAGTCAAAAGAACACTCTATGAGTCCATGTTCCCATGCATCTTCTTGGATTTTAACTATAACTCAGAAAAATCTAGGGCAACTTCGATGCCCTTCTTCATGCATAGAGGTAGGTAGACATCACTATTGCACATGGTTTTTACAGCTTGAGGAACATCAAGTGGTGGTATCTCCCAAACAAAACGACAACTCCATTAATTTCAGATCACATGGTTTGGTTGTGTTTGCATGGGACATAGCATGCCACATACCCAGTCACAGACAACGCCTACTAAAAACCTGTTTAACTGCTTTCCCTTACACACAGAAGTTGGACACGCTACATCATCCAACCCTCAGGATAAAATCGCACAACTCCAAAACTCAGAACAAGAGGGATTTTCATCACAAAGGCAACCAACAACACTTTAAAACCATTTCCCTCTGTTTGGCAAGCAAGTCACAAGTTCATTACGTTGTACATTTCCAGCTTTCGAGGACATTTAGCAAACTCCAATATACTCAATTCGAAAAAAAACAGAGGCTCCATCTCAAGGTGTGAAGAAGAAGAAAATTAAAGAAAGATTGCAATTGATTGATGATCAAAACGCTACAAACCATGAAGAATGCCAAAAGAGAGAGGCGGCTTTGGAACCTAATTCATTTCAGAAGAAAACAAAACGTTTCAACTTACTGGACCTTGAGGACTGTTCCTGGCAGGGAGCGCCAACTCCATAGATTCAGATTTATAAGCCTAGAAGAAAGAAAGGGGAGGGTAATTGTACATTAGAGATAATTTAGCAGTATACGACAAGGATTAAATTTCCCAAATATCCTCCCACCTACCATTGGGGAAAAAACCCAATGCACAATATTATTTTGCTTCCAATGAGAGAAAGAATAGGGAATTGGAAGAAATTGTGTTATTATTGAGACTCTAGATTGGGGTTTCCAACCTTTTCAAGCTGGGGGCCGGGTCACGCTCTCTCAGTCAGCCTCGAGGGATGGATGGCCATTTTGCCCTGCCTGAATGATGGGGGGTGGCCATTTTGTCCCAACAGCTTCAAAGGGGCAGCCATTTTGTTTCTCAAATGTCTTTAGAAGGGGGAACATGAAATGGCACCAGGGGCTGGATCCGGGCCATGGGTCAAAGGTTGGGAACCGCTGCTCTAGATGAGCCTGGTCAACCAACTAGTTGTCCACTCCTTCTGCAAGCAAAACAAATTCCTTGTCTTACTCTTGGCCATGCAAGAATTCTCATCTCCAACCAAGAACAAAACAAGGAGTTTTCCTTGATCTTTATTCTCCATCAACGTCCTTATAACTTTTGCAAACACTCTGTGCAAAAACAGTGTTCTGTTCCTTTGACAAACAAAGCATCCCACACACAACACATACAGAGCGAGAGAGAGACGCATAAGCACAAAACCTGATAAATTGTTCAAAAGACACAAAACCACCATCAGCGTTATTCGTCCTTAACACGCCATTCAACACAGTAGTGACTTCTGCACTTTGCAGTTGCATGAAGTGTGCCTTAAAGCAAGTTTTTCTTGTGTTCAATTTGCTTAATTTGAGACGGGAGGGTTTGTGATCTGTGTTCCCCAATTCCACATTGATGAGGCCACAGGCAAGAAGACCCTACAGTCAAATTTCGCATAAAGAGCACCTCGCTTAAAGAGTAACTCACTTAAAGAGCAGAATTTTCTCTGAATGTTCACTTTGCTTAACAAATAAAACCAACCACAAACTCACTTGACAAATAAATCGGGGTTCGCAATCCCTCCCACCAGAAGTCACAATTGCTCACTTTCAATGGTGTTTCTCTTAAAGAGCAAACTCGCTTAAAGAGCAATCCTGTGGAACACATTATGCTCTTTAAGCGAGGTACGAGTGTATTTCTAGCCTTCATTTGCCTGACCTCCCTCATGGTCGAAGCAAGATGGAGTAGAACAGTAGAATGCATTTGCTTGCTAAGTATTTATTTTACTTAAGGGCTACTTTGTCATTCTTGCCTTTGTGCTTCCATTGCCTCTTGTTTATTTTGTTTTGGTTGCATTGCCTTTCAAATTTGTGAGATGCTTGGGGTAGTACCTTGCCACTAGAAGAGAGAATGTATGCCCTCCCTGTGTCATTAAGATGAATGAATCATCCAGGAAGTTGACCTCATAGACAGGAGCTGAGCGGGGCAATGCGATGCCAACAGAACTATTCATAGCAAATACCAAACCATAAACCCTACCAGCCATGCATTCATCTTTTTAAAGGGGGGATAAATTTGCACCTTTTTTTGCTCTGCATTAGTGCATCCTGAGGCTGAGAAATCAATAGAATGGCGATCCATGTCGTCTTCTTCAAATCATGCCCCTTTCCAGCAATTTATTTGACTGTCACTACCCTTCTATTGCCACGTATATTGTTTCACGTTGCAGAGGGAAGAAAGAAGTAGGTCTAATTTCTCTTCTCAAAGTCATAAAAGAAAGAAATCAATTTTCAGGGTCAATTTAGCCCAACGCTTACCTGCTACTCATTGGATTACTCACAGGACCTTTGGGAAATCTGCTCCCTATATCTATGAATGTGGCAGCAAAATTAAAGAGTACAAGCTTTCCTTGTAAGTCACAAAACCAGTGTTTCCTAGGGTCCAGTCTGAGTGCCTCCCCTGTAAAATGGTGACCTTTGAGAAAATGTATTGGCCTTTGTTCATTAAGGCTATTGCAGAGGGTGTAAGTAAGCAGCCCACTGAATATTTTCAAATCCAGGGCCGAGACTGTTACCTGACATATCCTCCTCCTCCTCCTCGTCCTCGTCCTCCTCCCCCCCCCCCAGTCATTATAGGATATTACAAACACCCCTTGAATCAGTCATTGTTTCATCTGGTTACAGTGGATAATCCCTAGTAAATTATTTGCAAATACAGTGGTACCTCGCTTAAAGAGCATAATGCGTTCCACAGGATTGCTCTTTAAGTGAGTTTGCTCTTTAAGCGAAACACCATTGTAAGTGACCAATTGTGACTTCTGGCTGGGGGGGATTGCGAACCCTGATTTATTTGTTAAGTGAGTCTTTGGTTGGTTTTATTTGTTAAGCGAGGTGACCATTGAGAGAAAATTCTGCTCTTTAAGCAAGTTACTCTCTAAGTGAGGCACTCTTTATGAGAGGTTTTACTGTATATCTGCACGAGAGGGGAAAATGTGCAAACTATGTGCATGGAATAGAACCGGGGAAGAAGGGAGAAAACTACAATATTTCACAGGTAAGTCAAACACTGGAGGAAAAAAATACAGTTGGAATTTGGAGAAATGCTACAGAATTAAAACAGACAGATGCTCACTTTACCAGGTAAGATGCCATTTGGGGTGTTACTCTTTTGCCTATCATCACACATCCTTCAGGTGTAAAATTAGCCCATCAGAAACAGAAAGAGATCCAGATATTTAATAATATAATTACAGTATAATCATTTCCATCCCAAGTCTGAAAGACATATGGTGTCCTAATTCAAACATATTCACACGTGGGCTTAATTGTTAGGCATAATTGTGTGATATAGCGTTCGAAAGCAAGAAATTGCAAGTAGATAAAGAGGGACCACTTCGGTGGGAAGGTAACAGCGTTCCGTGCGCTCCGGTGCCTAGTCATGCCTGCCACGTGACCATGGAAACGTCTGCAGAAGCAGACAGCGCTGGCTCTTCGGCTTAGAAACAGAGATGAGCACTGACCCCTAGAGTTGGATACGACTGGCTTTCGAGCAAGGGAAACCTTTACCTTTACTTATAGCACCCTTTCTAGGGACTTGTCTTACTGGACCCAACAGACCTTCAAGGGACTTGTCTTACTGGACCCAACAGACCTTCAAGGGACTTGTCTTACTGGACCTAACAGACCTTACTTCTGAGTAGGCATGTACATGCTAGCGATCTTAACCTGATTTTGTTTTTTGAAACATATCATTCTTTAAATGACTAGAGTCTGGGGATGGGGGAGTAGAAATGATTTCCTCCACTAAAAAATATTAGATTTGAATGCAAAAAGAAATTGGAAATCCACAGACCCAAACTTTCTTGAACAAATAATGGTAAGAGGAGACTTCAGTAGCAATTATCCATAGTGTATGCTACCTTCCTGTAAAAATGCACTTAGGGTATTGTATTCGTTGCAGTCAGCATAATATAAAAAAAAATGTTCCTTCTCTCTTTAGAACTTGGTTGAAGAAGAAAAAAGGTACCATCTAGAAATACATTGCATGGGCCATGGGGATTATCTTAAGATGCTTGCTTCGGTGAGAGGAAGGGGAGATCTTTATGTACCCTTGTATGGAATAATAAATTGTGTACAGTAAGTGGTTTAGTGGTTAAGACGCTGGACTTGATGACTGGAAAGTTGACAGGTCGGCAGTTTGAGACCCAAGTACAGTGGTACCTTGGTTTATGAATGCCTCAGTTCACGTAATTTTTGGTCTACGAATGAAAATCCATTGAAAATAATGCCTCACAATACGAGTTTTGGTTAATATAATTTTTGGTTTACGAAAGAAAATCCATTGAAAATAATGCCTCGCAATACTTGTTTTGGTTTACCAATTTTTCACAATATGAAACGTCCCAGAGAATGCACTAAATTCACAAACCAAGGTACCACTGTAGTGCACAACGGAGTGAATCCCCGTCTCTGTCCCTGCTCCTGCCAACCTCGCAGTGCAAAAGCAAGACATTGCAAGTCGATAAATAGGGACCACTTTGGTGGGAAAAGACCTTGGGGACATGAAAGGAGCCTCATTCGGCCATCCCCTGAGTGGAGTTTCTCCAGCAAAAATCCTTTCAACCCAGAATAATTTCTGACATGAAATAATTATTATTCCACAGCTTTTGTTTGCTTGCTCGCTTTACAGAAGACAACCTGTTATCAATCCTTATTGTATGTGACCATTGACCTTTATAGAAGAAAACCCATCCATTCCTTGGCTTCTTTCTCAAAACCACGCCCATCTTTGGGTGCTTGTATTAAAATGTATGCATTTTTCAAATGCACTTCCCTGTTGATTAAACCACATTTGCATAGTGCTTTGTGCACATTGGAAATGTTTGCTTTTTTTTTCCTCTACAGGTAAACCTCAAAAGTTCCTGTTTTCCCCCAGATATACCTAACACCATTCATCAAAGTGAGGCCTCTGGGGCACATACAGACTGAATTAGCTAGTAAAGGTGCAGACAAGCCTGTTGAATCTTGCAATGAAATCAGTTTCTTCACACCTCCAGCCTTCCACTCGCCTTGTTACCTGGAAGGCTGGCATGTCAGCAGTTCGAGACCCGGGTACTGCATGATGGATTGAGTGCCTGTCTCTGTCCCAGCTCTTGAAGACATAAAAAGAGCCTCATTTGGGCATTACCTGAGTGGAGTTCCTTCTGCAAAAATCCTTTCAACCCAGAATAATTTATGTTACGAAATTATTATCATATAAAAGCGAGTGGGGAAAATATAGTTCCCCCATATTTTGTTGGAATGAAAACATTCCCTGGAACAGTCACATAATGAGTTCATCTTCTCTTCTGCTTTGAGCTGTTAAAAAGGATGGAACACAACAAACCATCTCCCTGGCCTCTATGGTCATCATTGCATCCCTTCTGAAGCCAGGGGATTTGGAAAATCTTGAGGGTTTTTATGGTGATAGGAAGATATTTCAGGCCAAAATAACATATGAAAGGATGATAGAATCTGGCACCACGGGCCAGATTCAGCCCACGGGCCTTAGCTTGCCAACCCCTGGATTAGAGGGAAATGTATGTAGGAGAGCGAAGGGGACAGGTGGTATAAATCAATGGAAAAACAAAAACCCATTAAAGGTCAGCTCTAAAGTAAATGTTATGTGAAAGGTCAAGTGAACGAGTTTTTATCCTGGAAAGATAGAAGAAAGAACAAGTGTCATGACTCATAATTTCCCACACTTTTAGCCAGCCATATAAACTTCCATTCATTTCTTCCCTTGGGTTTCATTCCCCACCCTCCACCCCTTTATGCATGAAGTCCCACATTGGAAGCTGCATATCTTGGTCTACAGTCCACATTGCTCTTGAACCAAAAGGTGTTTTCCCCTCCTGTCTGGCCAAGGTTATCCTGTTATGGTAATAGAGTAGACCCTAGTGCCAGCCACTGGGCACCGAGTGTCAGCCGGTGGATAACTAATGCGACAAACTGAGGACTAAGTGCCTTGAGTGGCAAAGTCTACAGGGAAGGGTCGTGGTCCCCAAGTGGATTAAATCCCACTTGAATCCATCTTGAGGGAGGGCAGCAGCTTCATCCATCCTGGCCTGGGGCTGATGAGGAGGACTTTGTGTGCCAAAAGGGAACAGGGCCAGAAAGTGACTCACGGAACTGGATCCCTGGTACTATGGATGTCACGCTGCAATGCACAAGGCAGATGAAAGCCCATGGCATTATATTCATAGGACAGTCTTGTCAGGGTTCACTTACTCCCAAGTAGAGCCTTTGCCCAGAGGTGAGCTAGAATCCACCTGAGTTGACACCCTGAGGCTACCAACCCAAGATTTTCTACAGTCTTCTTACAGAGCAATGCCTCATCAGGAATGTGCAAAGGAAGTCAAGGAAAAGCCAAAAACAATCTTGTAGTTTCATTTCTTTACTGTATATCGTTCAAAAGCGGTACAGTCCTTCAAATCAGCAAAAATAGTCAGTTACATAAGCAAATAGGAGCATTTTCAAAGCAAGGCACATCAAAAGTAAGCAAAACCTTGACTTAAAGGCCAACTGGGACCTCCTACCTAAGTCTATCACATACCTACATGGTTAGAGGTTGAAATCTAGCAGAAACAATTTCCAGGCATAACCAAGAGCGAGAAGTAAAAGCAGTTGCAGTTTAAATAACCTTTCCATCACTCTGGAACCCATCTGCCTGGGACAAGCTGCCACTCTCCTGATGGAACCAATCGGTAGCCCCGGATTGAAATTAAAGGGGATGTTCTCCTTTCTGTACCTCCATACCCTCTTGGCATACCCCCCCCTTCCCATCAGAATGGCCAAGGGAGTATGTGAAAGGGAGGTCGGCACCTGTAGTGATAAGGCCGGGAACACATTCCTTAAGAATAACCTGCAATTTTCCTTCCATGCATGTTTGCAGAGATGAACCATTTCCCCTGTTTTTGCAGCTCTGGAGGAATTCCTGCCCTCTCCCTCCCTTTCAATGCATTTCTCAGGCCAACAAGACGAGATGAAAGCCAGGTATGAATTCATTCACTCTGGGCTTTACAATCCCTTCTCCGGAGAGAAAATCTGAACTGAGTTCAAATTTTCTCCCCAAATCCCAGAGTGAGTGCGCACTAGTTCCGTTACCTATTTAAGCAAGCAGCGACAGGGGAGATTAATGTGGGATATTTCTAGCCATTAATCAAAGAAGATAAGAACAGGAAAAGCAAGTTAACCCTGAACTCACTGACTGGAAGGTT
The DNA here is from genome assembly GCA_030440675.1 of Furcifer pardalis. Classification (NCBI taxonomy): domain Eukaryota; kingdom Metazoa; phylum Chordata; class Lepidosauria; order Squamata; family Chamaeleonidae; genus Furcifer; species Furcifer pardalis. Next base: position 2,455,206 of record CP126900.1, on the reverse strand, counting down.
GGAGTTCGATTCCCAGGTACTGTGTGACGGAGTGAGCTCCCGTCTCTGTGCCAGCTCCTGCCAACCTAGCAGTGTGAAAGCAAGAAATTGCAAGTACTGTAGATCAATAGGGACCACTTTGGTGGAAAGGTAAACTGCATTCCGTGCTGAGACATGCCTGCCACATGTCCATGGAAATGTCTGCAGACACAGACAGTGCTGGCTCTTTGGCTATAAACAGAGATGAGCACAGAACCCTAGAGTCAGATATGATTGGCTTCCAAGCAAGGGCGACCTTTACCTTCTAGGGTGTACATTTAGACTTTTTGATATGGTACACTGTGGGAGTTTTTCCAGGCAGTTCTATCACAAAATTCAAAGCATCAAACTTCTGACTGATTTCTCCTGGGCCTCCCCAGTACTCAGCACTGGTATTAAGCAGGAAGGATTAAACAAACACCCAGTCACCAATCTTCTGAGTGATTAATTGATCAGGGAACATTGACAGGCCTGAGAAGTCACGCAATGATCTCCTCAACAGCCGCTGAGGAAGGCGTCAGCTTCCAGAAACTGTGTCCGGGCCTGGATTAGCATTTCCATGGCCTGTCTCAGATGGAAAACTGCCGGGTCTTCCAGGGGACCTCCACTGCCTGCCACTTTCTGATCATTCCCCATTATCTCAAGTTCCTCAGCATCTGTCAGCCCTGCCGGCCAACCAGCAGCTGCTCTGATGTCTGATTTGGCTTTTAGCATGAAATCAGAAAGCAACTCTCTCTCCCTCTGGTGGTATCTCATGACTGGGGTGCCACTACCTATAAATTATCCCTGATGTTCTTTCTATGTCTTCGGGAGATTCCATTAATCACATACCCCTACCTTAGAAAATAGGAAACACTTGAGCTCTTCCATGAAGTTGTTCCATTTGACAAAAACAAAAATGAACTCAACCCAGAAAAGGTTCTTCCAAAATCATGCTTGATCAAAGTTTCTTTCTGTCTGTCCCCTTCCAAGCTGTTCCTCAGCCTCTTAGACAAAGCCTAGGGAACCTGGACACTTTTTTGCACCAGCGGACCCCCTCCCTGGGCTTTTCCACTGCACATACGCTTGTCTTCATGGAGTTCTACAGATGTAAAAGGCTTTGAATATGGGGTTTAACTATCACATCACTGCCACCATGTCAACATTCACTTACACCTTAGTAGAGCCTTCACCCACAGGTGAGTTAGAATCCACCTTCATTGATGCCCTGAGACTAGCAACCCAGTATTTTCTACAGCCTTCTCACAGATCAAGGATGAGGCCAAGTTTATATTTCAGAAGTCATCTAATATCAAGAACATGGGAGTGAGATGTCCCTCTTTCTTATTGGGACTACTGGTGGGTCCACCATGAAAGTTTCAGGAGTCAGTCTCAAGGCTCACAGGGACGTAGATTCTCTGCTCAGTTTTCATTTGCCATATAGACAATATACCACCCTGTTCCATTGTGAGCATATTGCAGAATAGATCAGCTAAGTCATTGCCATAACATTTTAAACAGAAGAGTCTAGGCATCAACAGCAAGAGCCAATTTCTTTTACCATTCCTGGGCTTCTCTCCTTTCACTTCCATCATTAAAGAAGCAGATAGTTCCCCCCTGCAGGATCATGAAGTGAAATGAAAAACAGAGCAGGGGCAGCTCTAACCAGGTGGACTCAGGTGGAGGCAGGTAAAAGTCTGGGTTGAGGGAGCAGCCAATGTGGAAGCAGGCAGGCAAATTCCTGTTTCAGTTGGGGGTTAACAAGAATCAGGATGGCAGCATCAATTGTGGCAAACAACACACTAACAAATTTGCGAAAGGCTAGAGGGCTGCTGATATTGAAATCCGTCTTAAAAGTCCCCAGGATCTGTGCTGCAAATAGGAAAAAGTAAATTAGAAGGAAAGAAAGTAAAGCCACGGCTGCCCTGATATGAGCTTTCATTTGGGAACCGCTGAAATGTGCTCCTTGGCTTGTCACATGCCAGACGTGGCTAAAGAGCGAGACAACATTCAGGATGTTGCAAAGTAAAACCAAAAAAAAGGTAGGGGAAAAAGTCCCGAAGAAAATAACACGGAAAGGAACACTAAACGTATACTGAAAACCTATGTCCGCCTCTGAAACCTCCGCTGTTGTGTTCCTCTGGTGTGATGTAAAAAAGTTCCAGTAATTTAGGATAGAGGCAGGTGAGGAGAAGATGATAGATCCCAAAAGTAGCCAAGGAACCCACTTGGAGATCTTTGTTTTGCAGTGAAGGAAGAAGTAATGGTTCCAGTTGACAATCTTGATGCAGAGGAAGACAGAGAACCAAGCATTAAACCAATATCTGCACAGAACACCAAATGTTATCCAGATACCAACAATAGATGCCACAGAATAAGTTTTAACAAAAAAGTAAAACACAATTTCTAAAATAGTGCAGAAGATGTTAGTTGTGCTGAGGCTCAGGAGGATTTGATTTCTAGGAGACAAACTCCTCTGACGTACCAATTCACAGATCATCACTTTTAGCATCAAACCATTCAAAACCAATCCTAATAATGAAAAGGCTACTAAAAAAGCCACAAAAGGAGAAGAAAGGCTCATATTTTGTCTGTTATCCATTTCACCAACTTTGGCTCCAGCAGACTGTGCCCTGTCAGTGTTGTGGAATGGAGGGAGAAAGCATAAGTAGTAGAATTTTTTTAAATATCAAGATAAGCAAAAACCTATGCAAAGTCAATGGGCCTCTCTGATGACTTCTTTCCATGGGGATGGATATCATTATCCTGGAACACTGTCATGTAACATGAGCTAGGCAGCCAAAACAGATATTAACATTTGCCTAATATAGGAACAGGGCCCATAATAGCACCAAAGATCTCAACACCTACAGCAGATTTGACTGAGCCACCATATACCCAAGTGGTCAAACAGATATGAAAACACAAGTGGACCTAGTATTTCTGTTCATTTGAATGGCAAATCCCAGCTCTCTGAACACCGGGAGCATAATTTGGTATGGTTTCTGGAGTTGTGCCCAGAACAACTCTCATATTATATAAACTTCTACAGCACATAATGTTTTTACAATATTTGGAACTGAGCATAAAACCATTCAAATGAATGAGCAAATTCAATGGGCCTCTCTGATTACTTCTTTCCATATGACTTGATGGGGATGGATATCATTATTCTGAAACATTGTCATGAAACATGAGACAGGCAGCCAAAACAGAGATTAACATCTTCATCAGGGATCCTCAACCTGCGGCCCATGGAATGGGGCCCATTATAGCACCAAAGATCTCAACATTGGTAGCAAAATGGGCTGAGCCACTATATGCCGAAGCTGTCACACAAAGATGAAACTGCATTGATTTGGTATACAATTCAGTCCTTTCCAATTGGTTTGAATAACACAGGGAGGAAAAATTCTCTGCTCAGATTCCATTTTCCATACAGACAATATATCCCCCTGTTCCACTGTGAGCATTTAACAGAACAGATCAGCTAAGTCACTGCAGTAACATTTTATACATTAGAGTCTAGTCGTCAACAGGAAGGGCCAAGTTATTTTACCATTTCTGGCCTTCTCTTCTTTGCCTTCTATCATTACAGAAGCAGATAATTTCCCCCGGCAGAATCATGAAGTAAACAGAAAAACAGAGCAGGGACAGCTCTAAGCAGGTGGACTCAGGGAGAGGCAGGTAAAAGTCTTTGTGGAAGGAAAAGCCAATATGGAATCAGACGAGCAAGTTCCTGTTTCAGTTGGGGGTTAACAAGAATCAGGATGGCAGCTTCAATTATGGCAAACAACACACTAACAAGTGTGCCGGTGGCTAGAATGCTGATGATTTTGGAATCCATCTTAGAAACCGTCAGAACTTCTGTTACAAACAGGAAAATGTAAAGGAGAAGGAAAGAAAGTAAAGCCACAGCTGCATGGATATGAGCTTTCATTTGGGAACGGCTAAAGTGTGCTCCTTGGCTTGTCATGTGCCGGACATGGCGGAAGAGTGAGACAACATTCAGGATGTTGCAAAATAAAACCAAAAAAAGGGTAGGGACAAAAGTTCCACAGAAAATAACAATGAAAGGATCACTAATTATATACTGAAAACCTTCATCCGCCTCTGAAAACTCCGCTGTTGTATTCCTCTGGTGTAGTGTGAAATGGTTCCAGTAAGACAGGATAGAGGCAGGTGAGCAGAAGATGATGGATCCCAAAAGAAGCCAAGGCACCCACTTCGAGATCTTCACTTTGCAGTAATGGAAGAAGTGATGGTTCCAGTTTACAATCTTGATGCAGAGGAAGACAGAGAACCAAGCAGTAAACCAGCATCTGCACAAAATGCCAAACGTTACCCATACAGAGAGAAAAGATATCACAAAACCACTCTCGCCAAAAAGGTGAATCAGTATTTCTAAAATGTTGCAGAAGATATTAGTTGTGCTGAGGCTCAGCAGGATTTGATTTCTAGGAGACAAACTCCTCTTATGTACCAATTCACAGATCATCACTTTTACCATTAAACCATTTAAAACCAATCCTAACAATATAAAGGCTATGAAAAAAGCCATAAATCGAGACAAAATGATGGTATTTAAACTTCTCTCCATTTCATCAGCTTCTGTTCAAGTAGACAGTGCCCTGCCAAAGTTGTGGAATGGAGGGAGAACGCATAAGTAGTAGAATTATTAGAAATATCAAGATGAGCAAAAACCTATGCAAATTCAATAAACCTATCTGGTTACTTCTTTCCATGTGAATTACAGAGGATGGATTTCATTTTCCTGGAACACTGTCATGAAACATGAGCCAGGCAGCCAAAACAGATATTAACATCTACATAATGTAGGGACGGGTCCCATTATAGCACCAAAGATCTCAACATCTATAGCAGATTGGGCTGAACCACCCAATACCCAAGCTGCCACCCAGAGATGAAAACACAAGTGGATCTGGTATACATCCGGTGTATTCCATTTGGTTTGAATGACATGTTCCATATCTCTGATTATTTACCCTAGTAGATATAATTTCGGGAGTTGCTTCCAAAACAAGTCTCATATTATAGAACCTTCTGTAGCACAGAATGTTTTTACAGTACGTGGAACTGAACATAAAACTATGCAAATGAATGGGACACATTGATTCAGAGTCCATAAAAGTCCTTTTCATAAAATTGTCATTTGTAAAGAGTACATCAACACCCTATTCTGGTATCTCATTAAAAAGCCTACTCTGAAATGTTTCCTGAACCAACAGTGGGCTTTGTAAGATGTGCTGGCTACTCTAGGAAGATATGTGAAGCCAATAGAAGGCTACTGTTCGATCATGGTCTATAAACAAGAAGGAACAACAGCATAGATCTTGCAAAAACATTTGTTAAAGGCCTTTGAAAGAGCGATCTAATGCATTACACTACTCTTTGCAACATCTTAAAAATGGCAGCAGAAACACCATACCATCACAGGAACAATGAGCTCAGGTGAAACGATGTATCAATCAAATCTAATTTGCCATCTACAATTATGTTTTTAAAGAAGTTTCAAGATCTGTCTCTAAGCAAGGAGGTCAAGGTTGTAATTCAGGAGCCATTCTGTATCAGGAACATGCGAACAAAATGTTCTACCTGCCAGATTGTGTCTACTGGTGGGTCCACCATGAAGGTTTCAGGAGTCAATCTCAAAGCTCATATGGACATAGATTGTTCAGGCTCCATTTTCCATACAGAGCACATATCACCCTGTTCAGTGGTGGGCATCAGCAGGTTCGCGCAAGTTTGCCAGAACCAGTAGCAGAAATTCTGGCTGGCCCTGCCGATCCAAGTTTTGAAATAAAGTAATCCTAATTCTGGTGCAATACTGGGCTTTCCCTTGGCCACACCCACAATAGCAAGACCACAGTGTGGTAGTAAACATTTTTTGGAGCCCACCACTGAACAAAGAGATCAGAAGAGATCGGCAAAGTCACTAACGTAACATTATATGGAAGAGTCTAGGCATCAACATGAAGGGCCAAGTTCTTTACCATTTCTAGCCAGTTTCCAGTTTCCATAAAGACAATATATCACCCTCTTCCAAAGTGGGCATATAATAGAAAAGACCAGCTAAGTCTAGGCATCAACTTCTTTTTCTCCCCTTTGTCTTCCATCATTACAGAAGCACATTGTTTCCCCATGTAGAATCACGAAGCAAACTGAAAAACAGAGCTGGGGCAGCTCTAAGCAGGTGGACTCAGGTGGAAGCAGGTAAAAGTCTGGGTTGAGGAAGAAGCCAATGTGGAAGCAGGCAGACAAGTTCTTGTTTCAATTGAGGGTTAACCAGGATCAGGATGGCAGCTTCAATGGTGGCAAACACCACACTGGTAAGTGTGCGGGTGGCTATAGCGCTTATGACATTGGAATTCACCTGAAAAATAATCAAGATCTCAGTTGTAAATAGGAAAATGTAAAGAAGAAGGAAAGAAATTAATGCCACAGCTGCCCTGATATGACCTTTCATTTGGGAATGGCTAAAGTGTTCTCCTTGGCTTGTCATGTGCCAGATGTGGCGAAAGAGTGAGACAACATTTAAGGTTGAGCAAAGTAAAACCAAAAAAAGTGTAGGGGAAAAAGTCCCACAGAACATAACAAGGTAAGGAACACTAAACTTAAACTGAAAACCTTTGTCTGCTCCAGACATCTCTGCTGTTGTGTTCCTCTTGTATGATGGGAAATGGTTCCAGTAACTTAGGATAGAGGCAGGTGAGCAGAAGATGATGGATCCCAAAAGAAACCAAGGCACCCACTTGGAGATCTTCACTTTGCATTGAAGGAAGAACTGATGGTTCCAGTTCACAATCTTGATGCAGAGGAAGACAGAAAACCAAGCAGTAAACCAGCATCTGCACAGAAGGCCAAACATTATCAAAACACTGAAAATAGATGCCACGAACCCACTCACAGCAATAAAGTAAGCCACAATTTGTAAAATGTTGCAGAAGATGTTAGCCATGCTGAGGCTCAGCAGGATTTGATTTCTAGGAGACAAACTCCTCTTCTTTAGCCATTCACAAATCATAACTTTTAGCATCACACCATTCAAAGCCAATCCTAACAATGTAAAGCCTACAAAAAAAGCCATAAATTGAGATGAAAGGATGGTATTTTGTCTGTTATCCATTTCTCCAAACTCTGTTCAAGTTGACAGTACCTTGCTAAAGTTGTGGAATGGAGGGACAAAGTATATATAGAAGAAATTTTACCAAAGTCAAGATGAGCAAAAACCTATGCAAATTCAATGTGCCTCTCTGATTGCTTCTTTCCATATGACTTAAAGGGGATGGATATCAGTATCCTGGAACACTGTCATGAAACATAAGCTGGGCAAACATTACAGTGATTAACATCTATGTTAAGTAGGAACAAAGCAACCACATACCCACCATATACCCAAGCCATCACAGAGAGATTAATAAACAAGTGTGTATTGGGACACAATCTACTGAATTTCAGGTTGGTTCGAAGGAAAAGTCCCTGATCTCTGATTATTGATCCTATTTGCTATGGTTTCGGGAGTTACATCCAGAACAACTCACATATTATATAACCTTCCATAACACAGGACGTTTTTACAGTACTTGGAACTGAACATAAAACCATGCAAATAAATGGGACTTTCTGACTCAGAGTCCATAAAAACCCTTTTCATTAAATTGTCATTTGTAAAGAATGCATCAAAAGAAGCCAAGGCACCCACTCCAAGATTTTCACAATGCAGCGAAGGAAGGAGTAATGGTTGCAGTTCACAATCTTGATGCAGAAGAAATCAGAGAACCAAACAGTCAACCAGCATCTGCACAGAAGACTCAATTTATCCAGCCAGTGACAATAGGTATCACAAAACCTCTCTCAACAAAATAGTAACACAGAATTTCTAAAATGTTGCAGAACTGAACATAAAAAAATGCAAATAAACAGGGCTCAGGCTCAGAGTCCATAAAAATCATTTTCATAAATTTGTCATTTGTAAAGACTGCACCCACACCTTATTCTGGTTCCCATATCTGTTTTTAGGAGAGATGAGGCCAAGTTTATATTTCAGGAGCCATCCTGTATCAGGAACATGAGAGTGAAATGTCCCTCCTGGCTGATTGTGTCTACTGGTGGGTCCACCATGAAGGTTTCAAGAGTCAATCTCAAGACACATACAGATTTAGATTGTTTACACTTTTTTATATCACCCTTTTCCACTGTGAGTACATAACAGAAGAGATGAGCTATGGCACTGCTGTAAGATTTTATAGAGAAGAGTACAGGGATCAACAGCAAAGGCTACATTGTTTTACCATTTCTGGCCTTCTCTTCAATCTCTTCCATCATTACAGAAGTAGATCATTTCCTACTGCAGTGGAATGAGAAACAGAGCAGGGGCAGGTGTACTCAAATGGAGGCAGGTAAATGTCTGGGTTGAAGGAAAAGGCAATGTGGAAGCAGGCTGACAAGTTCCTGTTTTAGTTGGGGGTTAGCCAGGATCAGGACGGCAGTGTCAATTGTGGCAAACAACAGATTGGCAACTCTACGGGTGTCTAGAATGCTGATGATATTTAATTCCTTTTTAAAAACCATCAGGATTACTATTGCAAATTGGGAAATATAAAGGAGAAGGAAAGAAAGTAAAACCACAGCTGCCCTGATATGAGCTTTCATTTGGGAACGGCTAAAGTGTGCTCCTTGACTATTCATGTGCCAGACATGGCGAAAGAGTGAGGCGATATTCAGGATGTTGCAAAGTAAAACCAAAAAAAGAGTTGGGGAAAAAGTCCCCAAGAAAATTACACAGGAAGGAACATTAATCTTAAACTGACAACCTTTGTCCACCTCTGAAATCTCTGCTGTCGTGTTCCTCAGGTGTGATGTGAAATAGTTCCAGTATGTTAGGACAGAGGCAGGTGAGCAGAAGATGATGGATCCCAAAAGAAGCCAAGGCACCCACTTGGAGATCTTCACTTTGCAGTGAAGGAAGAAGTAATGGTTCCAGTTGACAATCTTGATGCAGAGGAAGACAGAGAACCAAGCAGTAAACCAGTATCTGCACAGAAAGCAAAACGTTTTCAAGACACCGACAACAGATGACACAGAACAACTCTCAAGAAAAAAGTAAGCTAGAATTTCTAAAATGTTGAAGAAGATGTTAGATGTGCCGCGGCTCAGCAGGATTTGATTTCTAGGAGACAAACTTCTCTTATGTACCCATTCGTAGATTATCACTTTTAGGATTAAACCATTCAAAATCCATCCAAACAATGCAAAGGTTGTGAAAAATGACACTGATGGCAACAAAAGGGCAGGACTTGCACTTCTATCCATTTCACTGAGTTCTGTTCAAGCAGACTGTACCCTGCCTAAGTTGTGGAATGGAGGGAGAAAGCATATATAGTAGATGTTTTACAAATTTCAAGGTGAGCAAACACCTATGCAAATTCAGTGGGCCTCTCTGATGACTTCTTTCCATATGACTTAAAGTGGATGGATATCTTTATCCTTGAATACTGTAATGTAACATGAACCAGGCAACCAAAGTAGAGATTAACATCTACATAATGTTGGAACAGTGCTCATTATAGCACCAAATTTCTCAACACCTGTAGCAGATGGGGCTGAACCACCATATGCCCAAACTGTCACTGAGTCTTGATCAGGAAAAGTGCCTAACTGTTCGTTTGGAAGAGGGACCTTTTTTGCAATGTGAAGCATGGACCCACACAGTTTGAACTGGACAATTGACAGCTGGATTTGTGGTTAACAAAGCTTGGCAAGAACCTTTCCCTCAGGGTTCTTTCACTGAAATATTTTCACTTGGAATCAAATTTCCACTTACTTGGAAGAATAATAGTAATAAATCAGTCTCATAGATTACTCTGGGTTGAAAGGATTTTTAGGGGTCTTTACATGAGAAAGCTCATCAGAGTACATCTGAACAAGAGTCTTTAAATGGCCTTTGAAAGGGCAATAAAATGCCTCACACTACTCTTTTAACATTTCTGGCCTTTTTAGTCTTTCTCTTCCATCATTGAAAGAGGGAGATCGTTTCCCCCTGCAGAATCATGAACTGAAAGAGAAAAACTGAGCAAGGGCAGCTGTAAGCAGGTGGTCTCAGGTGGAGGCAGGTAAAAGCCTGGGTTGAGGGAGAAGCCAGTGTGGAAGCAGGCAGGCAAGTTCCTTCTTCAGTTGGGGGTTAACCAGATCAGAATGGCAGCTTCAGTTGTGGGGAACAACACACTGGCAAGTGTGCGGATGACTAGAATGCTGATTTCGTTGGAACTCATCTTAAAAAATGGCAGGATCTCTATTGCAAATACAGAAATGTGAAGGAGAAGGAAAGAAAGTAAGGCCACAGCTGCCCTGATATGAGCTTTCATTTGAGAATGGCTAAAGTGTTCTCCTTGGCTTGTCATGTGCCAGATATGGCGAAAGAGCGAGACGACATTTAGGATTGAGCAAAGTAAAACCAAAAAAAGTGTAGGGGAAAAAGTCCCAAGGAAAATAACAAGGTAAGGAACACTAAACTTATATTGAAAACCTTTGTTTGCTACTGAAATCTCCGCTGTTGTGTTCCTCTGGTGTGATATGAAATGGTTCCAGTAAGACAGGATAGAGACAGGTGAGCAGAAGATGGTGGATCCCAAAAGAAGCCAAGGCATCCACTTTGATATCTTCATTTTGCAGCAAAGGAAGAAGTGATGGTTCCAAGTGACAATTTTAACAGAGAGGAAGAAAGAGAACCGAGCAGTTAACCAGCATCTGCACAGAAAGCCAAATATTATCCAGAAACCGAGAAGAGATGCCACAAAATCACTCACAACTAAAAAGTAAAACAAATTTTCTAAAACGATGCAGAAGATGTTAGTTGTACTGAGGCTCAGCAGGATTTGGTTTTTAGGAGACAAACTCCTCTTCTGTACCCATTCACAAATCATCACTTCCAGCATCAAACCATTCAAAGCCAATCCTAGCACTGAAACAGGTATAAAAACACCCATAAAGTAATACGAAAGGACAGTACTTAGACTTCCATCCATTTTCCTGACTCTTGTTCCAGCAGACTGTGCCTTGTCAATGTTGTGGAATAGAGTGAGGAAGTATATGGAGTAGTATTATTAAAAATATCATGATGAGCAAAAGCCTATGCAATTTCAAATGACCTCTCTGATTACTTCTTTCCATATGATTTAAAGATCCTGGAACACTGTAATGAAACATGAGCCAGGCAGCCAAAAGAGAGATTAACATCCAAATCATGTAGGAACTGGGACAATTATAGCACCAAAGATCTCAACATCTATAGCAGATGGGGCTGAACCACCGTATATTGAAGCTGTCACACAGAGATGAAAACACAAGCGGATCTGGTATACAATCTGATGCATTCAAGTTAGTTTGAATGACAAGCCCCAGATCTCTGATATTTTTATCCTATATGTTATGGTTTCAGGAGTTGCACCCAGAAGAAGTATCAAATTGGATAAACTTCCACAACACGGAATGTTTTTAAAGGAATTGTAACTGAACATAAAACCGAGCAAATCAATGGGACTTTCTGACTTGGGAGTCCATAAAAACCCTTTTCATAAAATTGTGTTACCCAAAAATTTGGGGCCCAGGTACGTTTCTCTGGCAGAGGTGTTAGAAAAACCCAAGAACTTACAACGAGACAGGTAAATCGATCAAAACAAGGTGATTTATTGGGAGCACAAGCAAAGGAGAGCTATTCAAATTTATAGTCTGGCCAGACCTACAATCTAAACAGCTACCTTCCCTCAATCGTTTTGAGGAGAAACCCTCTCGTGATCTCTGTTCACAAAATTTGGTGAACAGAAGATAACCCCCACCCACCTCTAAGGGCTTATATCTGCTTTCTAGACTAGCTTCTAGGTGACAAGGGAGAGGGGGTTGCAACTGGGAAAGAGGAAAGGCAATTAACATATTTTAATTACATGCAAACATAAAACAAAGGCAGCTCTGAGGTCAGGGACTTTAGTTACACAAAAGCGGCAGATTACAGCTATTGCTGAAAAAAAAACCGGTTATAGAGAGTTTACATTAGGTCAAAGGAGCATATTTGTGGTTGACAGGAATAACCAATTGCATGTAGCGGCGGGAAAACAGTGGATTCCGGCATGAATGGAGCCTCCGGACAAAATTGCTTTAGCGTCTAGCGTGTAAACAAAGAAACAAAGAAAGATGTTAGAATCAATATGCCTTAATCATTTAGTTAATGGGAGACCTTTGAGGAGAGAAGTCACCTTTTGTTTTTCCCTTTTAATCCTCTGGCTGCGTACGTGGGAGACGGGATGTCCGCTTGTCATTTTACTTCGCTTGCTTCCCCCCCTTTTTCCTGATCAACTTTGGGGTTGTTCCCCACAGATTTTTGCTATGTTTTATGCTTGGTCAGTGTTCTAATCAATGTTTAATTGAACTTTAATCAAACCAGAGGAATGAGTCATTCAGCTTCCTTTGTGAAGGAATTTCTGCTTATCAGAAAACGTCATCAAACCGGTTTTAAGAACAATGGAGGCAATCAGTGATTTTTAATCTCTCCCTCCCTCTGGAAAGGCCTCCCACTATGTGTATCCAAACTTTTGGCCTTTCCTTATTTTCCATGTGTGTGAGTGTTGTGATATTTATAAACGTTTTGATTAATTATAATGCTTTATTCAAAATTTTAGGTAACACTTGTCATTTGTAAAGCATGCATCAATGTCCTATTCTGATATCCCCTTTACAAGCCTACTCCTGAGTGTTTCCTGGACCATCAGTGGGCTTTGTAAGATGTGCTGGCTTCTATAGGAAGAGATGTGAAGCCAATGGAAGGCTACTGGTGGATCTTGGTCTTCAAACAAGAAAGGTCAACAAAGTACATATGACTAAGAGCCTTTAAATGGGCTTTGAAAGAATGATCCAAAGCATCACATTACTCTTTGCAACACATGGAAAATAGCAGCAGAAACACGATACTGTCACAGTAACAATGAGCTCGGGTGGAATGATGTACCAAACCAATATAATTTGCTATCTACAGTTATTATAGTTTTAAAGAAGTTCCCAGCTCTGCCTGCAGGGAAGGACACCAGAGCTGACACAGTTGTTCAAAAGTTCTGCCCTGCATGGCTTCAAGCCATAAATAGAATTGCCTTGTCATGGCAGACATAAATTCCATGAAGAAAACAGGCTTATATTTCTTACAAGCCTGAAATTGGGACAGGGCTGTGTCAGGTGTATAAACAAACTGCACCTGCAGCCTCTCTTTGACCCCATCCCAGTTTAGATGCCTCTCCAGTTTCACCAAGAAAGCTGAAAACCAGTCAGTGGTTTCATTTGGCAACAGCCGTGCACACAATGCCATGGGCATTTCTTAGTCTTTGCAAGCAGACTAAAACTGATGTAAAAACTGCCAGAAATCCTGTTTCTCCTTTTGCACAGGGAGATTCTAACTCTCCACATTGATCAACATTTCTGGCGGTCCTCACCTAGTGGCCTGAACTTTGAGAAGTTGGGTTTGGACACGAATCAGCAAATCCAGGGCCTCTCTTAAATTGAGATCTCCCTGTCCTTCTGGAGGTTTCCCCAGCTGTAGCTCCTTTCTCCCAGACCTCCATTTCATATAAAGTAGAAGGAATGAAAGTAAAGCCACAACTGCCCTGATATGAGCTTTCATTTGGGAATGGCTGAAATGTGCTCCTTGGCTTGTCATGTGGCAGACATGGCTAAAGAGCAAGATGACATTCAAGATGTTGCAAAGTAAAACCAAAAAAAAGTGGTAACACTAAACTTAAACTGAAAACCTTGATCCACCTCTGAAATCTCAGTTCTTGTGTCCCTCTGGTGTGATGTGAAATAGTTCCAGTAATTTAGAATAGAAGCAGGTGAGCAGAAGATGATGGATCCCAAAAGAAGCCAAGGCACCCACTCCAAGATTTTCACAATGCAGCGAAGGAAGGAGTAATGGTTGCAGTTCACAATCTTGATGCAGAGGAAATCAGAGAACCAAACAGTCAACCAGCATCTGCACAGAAGACTCAATTTATCCAGCCAGTGACAATAGATATCACAAAACCTCTCGCAACAAAATAGTAACACAGAATTTCTAAAATGTTGCATAACTGAACATAAAACAATGCAAATGAACAGGATTCAGGCTCAGAGTCCATAAAAATCCTTTTCATAAATTTGTCATTTGTAAAGACTGCACCCACACCTTATTCTGGTTCCCATATTTGTTTTTAGGAGAGGCGAGGGCAAGTTTATATTTCAGGAGCCATCCTGTATCAGGAACATGAGAGTGAAATGTCCCTCCTGGTTGATTGTGCCAACTGGTGGGTCCACCATGAAGGTTTCAAGAGTCAATCTCAAGGCTCATACAGATGTAGATTCTCTACGCAATTTCCATTTTTTATACAGGCAATATATCACCCTTTTCCACTGTGAGCATATAACAGAAGAGATGAGCTAAGTCACTGCCGCAAGATTTTATACAGAAGAGTCCAAGTATAAACAGAAAAGGGTAAGGTATTTTACAATTTCTGGACTTCTCTCCAATCTCTACCATCATTACAGAAGTAGATCATTTCCTTCTGCAGATTCATGAAGTGGAATGAGAAACAGAGCAGGGGCAGCACACTGCAGGTGTACTCAAATGGAGGCAGGTAAATGTCTGGGTTGAGGGAAAAGGCAATGTGGAAGCAGGCTGACAAGTTCCTGTTTTAGTTGGGGGTTAACCAGGATCAGGACGGCAGTGTCAATTGTGGCAAACAACACAATGGCAACTCTACGGGTGTCTAGAATGCTGACGACATTTAATTCCTTTTTTAAAAACATCAGGATCACCATTGCAAATTGGGAAATATAAAGGAGAAGGAAAGAAAGTAAAGCCACAGCTGCCTTGATATGAGCTTTCATTTGGGAACGGCTAAAGTGTGCTCCTTGACTATTCATGTGCCAGACATGGCGAAAGAGTGAGATGACATTCAGGATGTTGCATAGTAAAACCAAAAAAAGGGTAGGGGAAAAAGTACCCAAGAAAATTACACAGGAAGCAACATTAATCGTAAACTGACAACCTTTGTCCACCTCTGAAATCTCTGCTGTCGTGTTCCTCAGGTGTGATGTGAAATAGTTCCAGTATATTAGGACAGGGGAAGGTGAGCAAAAGATGGTGGATCCCAAAAGAAGCCAAGGCACCCACTTTGAGATCTTCACTTTGCAGCGAAGGAAGATGAGATGGTTCCAGTTTACAATCTTGATGCAGAGGAAGACAGAGAACCAAGCAGTAAACCAGCATCTGCACAGAAGGCAAAACGTTTTCAAGACACCGATAAAGGATGCCACAGAACAATTCTCAAGAAAAAAGTATGGTAGAATTTCTAAAATGTTGAAGAAGATGTTAGATGTGCCACGGCTCAGCAGGATTTGATTTCTAGGAGACAAACTTCTCTTATGTACCCATTCGTAGATTATCACTTTTAGCATTAAACCATTCAAAATCCATCCAACCAATGCAAAGGTTGTGAAAAATGCCACTGATGGCAACAATAGGCCAATTGGACTTCTATCCATTTCACTGAGTTCTCTTCAAGCAGACCGTGCCCTGCCTAAGTTGTATAATGGAGGGCGAAAGCATATATAGTAGATGTTTTACAAACATCAATGTGATCAAACACCTATGCAAATTCAGCAGGCCTCTCTTTTCATATGACTTAAAGTGGATGGATATCTTTATCCTAGAATACTGTAATGTAACATGAGCCAGGCAGCCAAAACAGAGATTAAGATCAACATAATGTTGGAACAGTGCTCATTATAGCACCAAATTTCTCAACACCTATAGCAGATGGGGCTGAACCACCATATGCCCAAACTGTCACTGAGAGATGAAAACACAAGTGGACCTAGTATACAATCTGGTCAATTCCAGTTGGTTTGAATGACAAGTCCCAGATCTCTGATTATTGATCCTAGGTGATATGATTTCTGGAGTTATATAACCTTCCACAGCATAGAATTATTTTACAGTACTTGGAACAGAACATAAAACCATACATCCTTTTCATTAAACTGTCATCTGTAAAGAGTACATCAACACCCTGTTTTAGTATCGCCTTACCAAGCCTATTCCTGAATAGTTCCTGGATCAACAGTGGGCTTTGTAGGATGTGCTGGCTACTATAGGAAGAAACGTAAAACCAGTAGAAGGCTACTATTGGATATTGGTCTTTACAAAAGAAAAATCAAGAGCGTACATCTGCCATAGAGTCTTTAAATGGCCTTTGAAAGCGTGGTGCATGCTCCTGGTACCCTGCCTGGTTTATAGGCATGTGCAGGTGTATTGTATGTCAACCAGACAATTTTTACAATACCTCAGTGGTAGCACTGGGCCAAGGCACTAATCCCAGCTCTGCTCTGCTTTCCAATAAACAGACAAAAAGATTCTGTGTTTCAAACATACTTTATTGTTCAGCTTCAAAGATTATAGCAAAGATTATAGCGTAGGAATATGATTTGCAGTCTAGCCATTTCACATATGAAATAAATACCTTAACTATCTTCAGGCAATGGCATGATAAAATCTATTACTGTACTATAGTTCAACTCAGGTTTCCCTCTGATGTACTCTAAAGCATGGTGAAAAGAGAGTGTCCTTTCTCCTCCCCCTTCCTTTTTTTTCTTTACCCACCTTTGACCCTTCCTCTGAGGAATTTCAGCCAATCCCTACACAGTACTCAATGTGTCCTCCCCCCAACTTAAGTTTCATTTCCCCAGAACACGAGATTGAATTGTTATGTCTATCACACCATCCTTCCCCACAACAACCCAGAATGCCACATATCTCCTCCCCTTCAGAGAACAAACACTCAGAAATCTCCATTATTGTTTGAAAAAAACACAAGCCTTCATTTCTATCCCTTACATAGTACCTTTTCAAGTTAAAAATCCAAATTTCATTCAATTTGTGTATTTAACGAGGCACATGGGACTTATATACTTCCCACTTAATACAATCAAGCACTATGGAGTTTCAGCATTGTAATATCACTACTTTAACAACAGAGAAATCGTTAACAGAAAATCATGCAAATGAATGGGATTCTCCGACTCGGAATCCATAAAATCATTTTCATTAAATTGTCAATTGTAAAGAGTACGTCATCATCCTATTCTGGTATCTCCTTACCAAGCCAATTCCTGAATGTTTCCTGGATTGTCAGTGGGCTTTGTAATATCTGATGGCTACTGTAGGAAGAGACGTCAAGCCAGTAGAAGTCTACTGTGGGATCTTAGTCTTTTAACAAGAAAGATCAACGGGAACATGGGAGTGAGATGTCTCTCTTGCCTGATTATGTCTACTGGTGGGTCCACCATGAAGGTTTCAAGAGTCAATCTCAAGGCTCATACCGATGTAGATTCTATGCTCAGGTTCCATTTGCCATATAGACAATATATCGCCCTGTTCCACTGTGAGCATATAACAAAAGAGATCAGCTTGGTGACGGCTATAATATTTTATACAGAGGAGTCTAAGAATGAACAAGAAGGGCCAAGTTATTTTACCATTTCTGGCCGTCTCTCCTTTCTCTTCCATCATTACAGAAGCACAGGGCCATAGCTGGGATTCTAGATGGGAGATGAAAAAATTTTCAGGGCAAAACTTTCATGAGAGGCAACAATGTCTCAGACACATATATAACATTGGCAGCCCAGGGTTGGGGGGGGAGGGCTGTTGCCTCAGGGTTTTTTTTTTTGCCCCCCAGCCCCCTCTCTGGCTATGGCCCTACAGAAGCAGTTTCCACCCCTGCAGATTCATGAATTACAATGAAAAACTGGATAGGGGAAGTCTAGTCAGGTGGACTCAGGTGGAGGCAAGTGAAAGTCTTGTCTGAGGAAGAAACTAATGTCACAGTCTAAAGTCCATCTAGACAAACCAGGAACAGTTCAGTCTTTGACAAGTTCACAAGTTGTATCTGGATTGATCCAGAAATGGTGGAAGAATGGATGAAGATCAGAGGTCACCCGTGCTTAGCTCTTTCATATCAGGTTGAACTTTAGTTTTCACCATTGGTCTTGGGTCAAAATAGTTAGATGGAGTCCTGATATCTGTGCATCAGCTTCTGTGATGTCTTTTGATCAGGAACAGTGGCTATCAGCAAATTTGGAAGAGGGACCTTTTTGCAATGTGAGCCATGAACCCACACAGTTTGACCTGCAAAATTGACATCTGGATTTGTGGTTAACAAAGTTTGGCAAGGACCTTTCCCTCAGGGTCGGATACAGTTCTTTCACTGAAATATATTTACTAGGAATCAAATTTCCACCTACAGGGTACAATCATCATCATCATCATCATCATCATCATCATCATCATCATCATTAATTATTCAGTCTCAGAGATTACTTTGGGTTGAAAGGATTTTAGGGGTCTATAAATGAGAAAGATCATCAGAGTACATCTGAACAAGAGTCTTTAAATAGCCTTTGAAAGAGCAATACAATCCCTCACGTTACTCTTTTAACCTTTCTGGCCTTTTTAGTCTTTCTCTTCCATCATTGAAAGAGGGAGATCATTTCCCCCCTGCAGAATCATGAATTGAAAGAGAAAAACAGAGCAGGGGAAGCTCTAACTAGGTGGACTCAGGTGGAGGCAGGTAAAAGCCTGGGTTGAAGGAGAAGCCAGTGTGGAAGCAGGCAGGCAAGTTCCTTTTTCAGTTGGGGGTTAACCAGGATCAGGATGGCAGCTTCAATTGTGGAAAACAAAGCACTGGCAAGTGTGCCATCAGTTAAAGTGTCAATGATATCAGAATCCGTCTTAAAAACTGCTGGGGTCACTCTTCCAAATAGGAAAATATAAAGAAGGAGGAAGAAAAGTAAAGCCACAGCTGCCTTGATATGAGCTTTCATTTGGGAATGGGTAAAGTTTGCTCCTTGGCTTGTCATGTGCCAGATGTGGTGAAAGAGTGAGATGATATTCAGGATGTTACAAAGTGACACCAAAAAAAAAGTTGGGGAAAAAGTCCCAAGGAAAATTACAAAGGAAGGAACATGAAACATAAATTGACAACCTTTTTCCATCTCTGAAATCTCCACTGTTGTGTTCCTCTGGTGTGATGTGGAAAAGTTCCAGTAGGCTAGAACAGAGGCAGGTGTGCAGAAGATGATGGATCCCAAAAGAAGCCAAGGCACCCACTTGGAGATCTTTACTTTGCAGTGAAGGAAGAAGTAATGGTTGCAGTTCACAATCTTGATGCAGAGGAAGACAGAGAACCAAGCAGTAAACCAGCATCTGCACAGAAGGACAAATGTTGTCCAGACACTGAGAACGGATGCCATGAAACAACTCTCAACAAAAAAGTAAACCAGGACTTGTAAAATGTTGCAGAAGATGTTAGTCATGCTGAGGCTCAGCAGGATTTGATGTCTAGGAGACAAAGTCCTCTTATCTACCCATTCGTAGATTACCACTTTTAGCATCAAACCATTCAAAAACCACCCTAACAATGAAAAGGCTATGAAAAAAGCCATGAATGGTAAGGAAAGGCTGGTACTTGGACTTCTATCCATTTCACCAACTTCTGTTTAAGCAGACTGTTCCTTATCAAAGTTGTGGAATGGAGAGTGAAGGCATATATAATAGAGTTTTTTAAAATGTCAAGATGAGGAAAAGCCTATGCAAAGTCAATGGACCTCTCTGATTACTTCTTTCCATATGACTCAAAGTGGATGGATATCATTATCCTGGAACACTGCAATGGAACATGAGCCAGGCATCCAAAGCAGAGATTAACACCTACATAATGTAGGGACGGGTCCCATTATAGCACCAAGGATCTCAACATCTATAGCATATTTGGGCTGAGCCACCCTATACCCAAGCTGTCACACAGAGATGAAACAACCTGGTGAATTCCTTTTTGGTTTAAATGATGAGTCCCAGATCTCTTATAATTGGTCCTAGTTGATATGGTTTTGGGATTTGCATCCAGAACAAGTCTCATACTAAATAACCTCAATTTGAAAGGGTAGATGGACATCCTAGTCAGGTATCTCATTACCAAGTGTACTCCTGGAAGGTTCCTGGACTATTGGTGGGGTGTGTAAGATATGCTGACTACTATAAGAAGCCAACAGAAGGCTACTGTTGGATTCTGGTCTTTAAACAAGAAATATCAACAGAGTTAATCTGACAAAGAGTCTTTAAATGGCCTTTGAAAAAGTGATACAGTGCACCACACTGCTCTTTGCAACACCTTGAAAATGCCAAGTTAGTGGTAAACCAGAGTCCTGGGTATTTGTACTGTTTAGTTTGCTCGATATGGGCTTTACTGAGTGCCCAACTGGATGGCTTCCAGCAAGCAATAAAGACCATGAGGCTAGATTTGGCATGACTAATTAGAAGGTGGTAATTAGAACAGTACTGTATATACTTGAGTATAAGTCGGGACCCCAAAACGAGGTCGAAAAATGGGACTCGACTTATACTCGTGTCAGTGTAAACACTCAAAAACATTCCCACACAAATGTCTGCAAGAGAGGCCAAATTTATATTTTGGGAGCCGTCCTGTATTAGCAAATGGGAGCCTGATTGTGTTTACAGGTAGGTCATGCAGATTAGAAGAAGTAAAGCAAATTTAGTAAAATTATAATTGGAATTAATAAATTTAGTTTAGCAAATTGGCTTTCAGAATAAATCAATTATACTTCCTGTGCTACGACCGCAGTGCAGACTGTTTTTTCCACAGCTGGAGAGTTTGAAATAAAGATTTATATTGCCGCCACTCGCCGAGGTGACTCGGGGTGGCTTACAGTCAAAACAGCAACAGTGCGGTAACAATCATAAAATACAACCTCATAAAACAACCAAAGCAGAACTTCATAGGTATAAATATTACTATTATAATAGACTTAATCTGTGATTGTAATTTATACTGTAAACCGCCCAGAGTCAGGTCTACCTGATTGGAGCGGGATAGTAAATATGAGCAAATAAATAATAAATAAATAAATAAATAACCTATTTAAAGTAGTATAGTATAGTATAGTATAGTATAGTATAGTATAGTATAGTAGATGTGCGGTGGTCCATGAGGTCACAAAGGGTCAGACTTGACTTGCAGCTGAACAACAACAATGAATCAAAATTTCTCTCTCACAATGTGCCCTTTTTTCCCCTTAAAGGACAACATTTCCATACACAATTCGTCACATACTTTTATATAAACTCTTACTTAACTCTCCACAGCCTTGGGTATTCAGAGGCATTGGCTGACAAACTAACTTATTAAAAAAAATCTATCTATTTGGCCATTGAATATTTGGTCATCTCAGCTTTGCCTCAGTATCTCAGCTTCTACTTCAAACTTATGGTTCAAAGTGGCGTACTACTTTTCATATGTATATATATTTCCATCCTATTCCTTAAGGAAACAGGAGGCACAACTACATCATTTTCATAGCAAAAAGAAAGCAAATTACTTATAATGCATAGACACAAATCAGTAGGGTTTCTTTCAGTGCGAAACTTCAGTTTTGTCTGAGCTCCACTGCTTTCTTCCGAACCAATAATGGTGCAATAACCCACGTTTTCTAAAGTCAATTAAAAGCAAGAACAAGAAACACAGGAACTATACACAAGACACAGTTTATCCCGTGAGCCGTTTCCTGTAAGCATTTTGTTCCTTTCATCATGTTTTGGATTGTAGATGATTTCCCCTCAGTAGAAGCAAAGAAGTATATCAAGCTATCTGCCCAGCATGGAGGAAACAACTTATGTCATGGGACCACAGTCAATGGTGTGGCAGAGAATCTGTCACCGACTAAAGTCCATCTAGACAAAACAGAAACAGTTCAATCTTTGACAGACAAGGAGTTGAGTGCCTTCTTGTTCACAAGTTGTATTTGGATTGATCCAGAAATGATGGAAGAAATGATGAAGATCAGAGGTTACCAGTACTTAGCTCTTTTACGTTGGGTTGAACTTGAGTTTCAACCATAGGACTTGGATCAAAATTGTTAGATGGAGTCCTGATATCTGTGCTTCAGGTTCTGTCATGTCTTTTGATCAGGAAAAGTGCCTAACTTTTCATCTGGAGGAAGTTCCTCTTTGCAATGCAAAACATGAACATACATAGTTTGACCTACACAATAGACAACAGGATTTGTTGTTAACAACGTTCAGCAAGAACCTTTCAACTGAGGTTGGAGACAGTTCTTTCACTGAAATGCTTTCAGTAGGAATCAAATTCCCACTTACATGGAATAATAATAATAATTCCATGTCGGAGACTACTTTGGGTTGAATGAATTTTTAGGGATCATTGGACAAGAAAGATCAACAGATTACATCTGACCAAGAGTCTTTAAATGGCCTTTAAAAGAGTGATGCAATATCTCACGCTACTCTATGCAACATCTTGAAAACAGCAGCAGAAACACCATACCTTCATAGGAACAATGTGCTCAAGATGAAAGATGTATCAAACCAATCTAATTTGCTATTTACAATTATTATGTTTTTAAAGAAGTTCCAAGATCAGTCTGCAAGGGAGGAGGCCAAGTTTATATGTCAGGAGTCATCCTGTATCAGGAACATGGGAGCGAGATGTCTCTCTTGCTTGGTTGTGTCTACTGGTGGGTCCGCTATGACGATTTCAGGAGTCAATCTCAATGCTGATACATATGTAGATTCTCTACTCAGTTTTCATGTTCCATACAGACAGTATATTGCCCCATTTCACTGTGTTCATATAACAGCGTTCATATACCCCCCTACTCAGTTGGACCGACTCAGGGTGGTTTACAGCACATATAAAGTTACAGATTTGTACAGATTTGTACATTTGTACATTTTATACAGAAGTGTCTAGGCACGAAGAGGAAGGCCTTCTCTCCTTTCTCTTTCATCATGACAGAATCAGATTGTTTTCCCCTGCAGAATCAGGAAGTGAAATGAAAAGGAGGTTAGGGGCAGTCCAGTCAGGTGGTCTCAGGTGGAGGCAGGTAAAAGTCTGGGTTGAGGGAGAAGCCAGTGTGGAAGCAGATGGGCAAATTCGTGTTTCAGTTGCGGGTTAACCAGGATCAGAATAGCAGCTTCGGTTGTTGCAAACAACACACTGGAAAGGGTGCGAATGGCAAGATTTCTGAAAACATTGAAATCCATAATATAAACTATCAGGATTTCTGTTCCGAATAGAGAAATGTAAAGGAGAAGGAAAGAAAGTAAAGCCACAGCTGCCCTGATATGAGCTTTCATTTGGGAACGGTTGAAATGACCTCCTTGGCTATTCATGTGCCAAACATGGCGAAAGAGTGAGGCAACATTGAGGGTGGAGCAAAGTAAAACCAAAAGAAGGGCAGGGGAAAATGTCCCACAGAAAATGACAAGGAATGGAACATTGAACATAAAATAAAAACCGTCATCCTCCTGGGAAATGTCTGCCGTTGTGTTCCTCTGTTGAAATGTGAAATCGTTCCAGTAAATTAGGATAGAGGCAGGTAAGCAGAAGACGATGGATCCCAAAAGAAGCCAAGGCACCCACTTTGAGATCTTCACTTTGCAGCGAAGAAAGATGTGATGGTTCCAGTTGACAATCTTGATGCAGAGGAAGACAGAGAACCAAGCAGTAAACCAGTATCTGCACAGAAGACCTAATGTTACCAAGAAACTGAGAAAATATGCCACGATAATGCTCTGAACAAAAAAGTAAAGCAGAATTTCCGAAATGTTGCAGAAGATGTTAGTCATGCTAAGGCTCAGCAGGATTTGATTTCTAGGAGACAAACTCCTCTTCTGTACCCATTCACAAATCATCACTTTTAGCATCATACCATTTAAAATGAATTCTAACAGTGAAAAGGCTATGAAAAGAGCCACAATTGGTGAAGAAAGGGTGACAATTCGATTTCTATCCATTTCACCAAAGTAGTGGAATGGAGGGAGAAAGCAAATGTAGTAGAGTTTTTAAAAATATCAAAATGAGCAAAAAAAAAACCCTATGCAAATTCAATGGGCCTCTCTGATGACTTCTTTCCATATGACCTAAAGGGGATAGATATCTTTATCCTGGAACACTCTAATGAAATACGAGCCAGGCAGCCAAAACAAAGATTAACATTTACATAATGTAGGAATGGGGCCCATTATAGCACCAAAGATCTCAATACCTATAGCAGATTCAGCTGAACCACCATATACCCGAGCTATCACTGGGAGATGAAAACACAAGCGGATCTAGTATAAAATCTGCTGCAATCCAGTTGGTTAAGATAACAAGTCCCAGATCTCTGACCATTGATCTGAGTTGGTAGGGTTTTAGGAGTTGCACCCAGAACAAGTCTCACATTATATAATCTTCCGCAGCACAGAATGTTTTACAGTGCTTGGAACTGAACATAAAACTATGCAAATGAACAGGACACTCTGACTCAGAGTCCATAAAAATCATTTTCATAAAATTGACATTTGTGTACATCAACAACCTGTTCTGTAATCTCCTTGTCAAGCCTACGCCTAAATGTTTCCTGGACCATCAGTGGGCTTTGTAAGATGTTCTGGCTACTACAGGAAGAGATATGAAGCCAATAGAAGGCCCCTCGTCTAACTTGGTTTTTAAACAAGAAAGATCAACAGAGTATATCTGACAAAGAGTCTATGACTGTCCTTTGATAGAATGATGCAACACCTTTAAAATAGTAGCAGGAACACCATACCGTCATAGGAACAATAAGCTCAGGTGGAAAGATGTATCAAACCAATCAAATTTGCTATCTACAATGATTATGTTTTTAAAGAAGTTCCAAGATCGGTCTGCAAGGGAGGAGGCCAGGTTTATATTTCAGGAGCCATCCTGTATCAGGAACATGGGAGCAAGATGTCTCTCTTGCCTGGTTGTGTCTACTGGTGGGTTCACCATGAAGGTTTCAGGAGTCAATTTCAATGCTGATACATATGTAGATTCTCTACTCAGTTTTCATGTTCCATACAGAGAATATATTGCCCCGTTCCATTGTGTGCATATAACAGAAGAGATCAGCTAAGTTGTTGCAATAACATTTTATACAGAAGAGTCTAGGCATGAACAGGAATTGCCAAGTTTTTTTACCATTTCTGGCGTTCCCTCCTTTCTCTTCCATAATTACAGAAGCAAATCGTTTTCCCTGCAGAATCATGAAGTGAAATGAAAACCAGAGCAGGGGCAGCTATAACCAGGTGGACTCAGGTGGAGGCAGGTAAAAGTCTGGGTTGAGAGACAAGCCAGTGTGGAAGCAGGCGGGCAAATTCCTGTTTCAATTGGGGATTAACCAGGATCAGAATGGCAGCTTCAGTTATGGCAAACAACACACTGGAAAGGGAGCGAACGGTAACATTTCTGATAACATTGAAATTCATAATATAAACTATCAGGATGTCTGTTGTGAATAGAGAAATAAAAAGGAGAAGGAAAGAAAGTAAAGCCACAGCTGCCCTGATATGAGCTTTCATTTGGGAACGGTTGAAATGAGCTCCTTGACTATTCATGTGCCAAACATGGCAAAAGAGTGAGGCAACATTGAGGGTGGAGCAAAGTAAAACCAAAAGAAGGGCAGGGGAAAATGTCCCGCAGAAAATAACAAGGAATGGAACATAAAATTTAAATTGAAAACCGTCGTCCTCCAGGGAAATGTCTGCTGTTGTGTTCCTCTGGTGAAATGTGAAATCATTCCAGTAAATTAGGATAGAGGCAGGTGAGCAGAAGACGATGGATCCCAAAAGAAGCCAAGGCACCCACTTTGAGATCTTCGCTTTGCAGTGAAGGAAGAAGTAATGGTTGCAGTTGACAATCTTGATGCAGAGGAAGACAGAGAACCAAGCAGTAAACCAGTATCTGCACAGAAGACCTAATGTTACCAAGAAACTGAGAAAATAAGTCACGAAAATATTCCGAACAAAAAAGTAAAAGAGAATTTCTGAAATGTTGCAGAAGATGTTAGTCATGCTGAGGCTCAGCAGGATTTGATTTCTAGGAGACAAACTCCTCTTACGTACCAACTCACAAATCATCACTTTTAGCATCATACCATTTAAAATGAATTCTAACAGTGAAAAGGCTATTAAAAAAGGCACAAATGGTGAAGAAAGGATGGTACTGAGAGTTCTATCCATTTCACCAAAGTAGTGGAATGGAGGGAGAAAGCAAATGTAGTAGAGTTTTTAAAAATATCAAAATGAGCAAAAAAAAAAACCTATGCAAATTCAATGGGCCTCTCTGATGACTTCTTTCCATATGACTTAAAGGGGATAGATATCCTTATCCTGGAACACTCTAACGAAACATGAGCCAGGCAGCCAAAACAAAGATTAACATTTACATAATCTAGGAACGGGGCTTATTATAGCACCAAAGATCTCAATACCTATAGCAGATTCAGCTGAACCATCATATACCCGAGCTATCACTGGGAGATGAAAACACAAGCAGATCTAGTATAAAATCTGCTGCAATCCAGTTGGTTAAGATAACAAGTCCCAGATCTCTGACCATTGATCTGAGTTGGTATGGTTTCGGGAGTTGCACCAAGAACAAATCTCACATTATATAATCTTCCGCAGCACAGAATGTTTTTACAGTACTTGGAAATGAACATAAAACTATGCAAATGAAGAGGACTCTCTAACTCAGAGTCCATAAAAATCATTTTCATAAAATTGTCATTTGTGTACATCAACAACCTATTCTGTAATCTCCTTGTCAAGCCTATGCCTAAATGTTTCCTGGACCATCAGTGGGCTTTGTAAGATGTTCTGGCTACTACAGGAAGAGATGTGAAGCCAATAGAAGGCCCCTCTTTGAACTTGGTCTTTAAACAAGAAAGATCAATAGAGAACATCTGACAAAGAGTCTATTACTGTCCTTTGAAAGAGTGATGCAACACCTTTAATATTGTAGCAGAAACACCACGCCGTCATAGGAACAATGAGCTCAAGATGAAAGATGTATCAAACCAATCAAATTTGCTATCTACAATGATTATGTTTTTGAAGAAGTTCCAAGATCGGTCTGCAAGGGAGGAGGCCAGGTTTATATTTCAGGAGCCATCCTGTACCAAGAACATGGGAGTGGATGTCTCTCTTGCCTGGTTGTGTCTACTGGTGGGTTCACCATGAAGGTTTCAGGAGTCAATTTCAATGCTGATACATATGTAGATTCTCTACTCAGTTTTCATGTTCCATACAGAGAATATATTGCCCCATTCCATTGTGTGCATGTAACAGAAGAGATCAGCTAAGTTGTTGCAATAACATTTTATACAGACGAGTCTAAGCATGAACAGGAATTGCCAAGTTTTTTTTTTACCATTTCTGGCGTTCCCTCCTTTCTCTTCCATAATTACAGAAGCAAATCGTTTTCCCTGCAGAATCATGAAGTGAAATGAAAGCCAGAGCAGGGGCAGCTATAACCAGGTGGACTCAGGTGGAGGCAGGTAAAAGTCTGGGTTGAGAGACAAGCCAGTGTGGAAGCAGGCGGGCAAATTCCTGTTTCAATTGGGGATTAACCAGGATTAGAATGGCAGCTTCAGTTATGGCAAACAACACACTGGAAAGGGAGCGAATGGTAACATTTCTGATAACATTGAAATCCATAATATAAACTATCAGGATGTCTGTTGTGAATAGAGAAATAAAAAGGAGAAGGAAAGATAGTAAAGCCACAGCTGCCCTGATATGAGCTTTCATTTGGGAACGATTGAAATGTGCTCCGTGGCTATTCATGTGCCAAACATGGCGAAAGAGTGAGGCGACATTGAGGGTGGAGCAAAGTAAAACCAAAAAAAGGGCAGGGGAAAATGTCCCGCAGAAAATAACAAGGAATGGAACATTTATCTTAAAATGAAAACCTTCGTCTTCCTGGGAAATGTCTGCTGTTGTGTTCCTCTGGTGAAATGTGAAATCATTCCAGTAAATTAGGATAGAGGCAGGTGAGCAGAAGATGATGGATCCCAAAAGAAGCCAAGGCACCCACTTTGAGATCTTCACTTTGCAGCGAAGGAAGAAGTGATGGTTCCAGTTGACAATCTTGATGCAGAGGAAGACAGAGAACCAAGCAGTAAACCAGTATCTGCACAGAAGACCTAATGTTACCAAGAAACTGAGAAAATATGCCACGATAAAGCTCTGAACAAAAAAGTAAAGCAGAATTTCTGGAATGTTGCAGAAGATGTTAGTCATGCTGAGGCTCAGCAGGATTTGATTTCTAGGAGACAAACTTCTCTTAAGAACCAACTCACAAATCATCACTTTTAGTATCACACCATTTAAAATGATTTCTAACAGTGAAAAGGCTATGAAAAAAGCCACAAATGGTGAAGAAAGGATGGTAATTAGAGTTCTATCCATTTCACCAAAGTAGTGGAATGGTGGGAGAAAGCCTATGTTGTAGAGTATTTAAAAATGTCAAAATAAGCAAAAACAAACAAACATGCAAATTCAACTGGCCTCTCTGATGACATCTTTCCATATGACTTAAAGGGGATAGATATCATTATCCTGGAACACTCTAATGAAACACGAGCCAGGCAGCCAAAACAAAGATTAACATTTACATAATCTAGGAACGGGGCCCATTATGGCACCAAAGATCTCAATACCTATAGCAGATTCAGCTGAACCATCATATACCCGAGCTATCACTGTTAGACTTCTCTCCATTTCACCGACCTCTTTTCAAGCAGACTTTGTCCAGCCAATGTTGTGGGATGGAGAGAGAAAGGATATGTAGTAGAATTTTAAAAAATGTCAAGATAAACAAAACTTATGCAAATTCAATGGGCCTCTCTGATTACTTCTTTCCATATGACTTAAAGGGGATGGATATCATTATCCAGGAACACTGTAATGAAACGCGAGCCAGAGAGCCAAAACAGACATTAATATCTGCATTTATGTAGGAAATAATTCCATTATAGCACCAAAGATCTCAACTATAGCAGATTCGGCTGAGCCACCATATACCCAAGCTGTCACAGAGATATTTTAAAAAAGTAGACCTGGTATACAATTGGGTGCATTTCAGTTGGTTTGAATGACAGACAATATGATAGTTTGTGCTGAAATATCATATACCGAAACTGTCACATAGAGATTAAGACACAATCTGGTGTATTTCTGTTCATTTGTATGACAAGTCCAAGATCTCTGATTTGATACTAGTTAATATGGTTTCTCTCCTTTGTCTTTCATCATTTTTTTTGTTGTTCAGTCGCAGTCGATTCCAACCCTCTGCGACACCATGGACCACTGTCCGCCAGGCATTTCTCTCCTCCACCATCCTCCTCAACTCACTCAGCTCTGTGCCCATTCATTTCCCCTACAGATTCATGAAGGGAAATGAAGAACAGAGCAGGAGCAGCTCTAAGCAGGTGGACTCAGGTGGAGGCAGGTAAAATTCTGGGTTGAGGGAGAAGCCAATGTGGAAGCAGGGAGACAAGTTCCTGTTTCAGCTGGGGGTTAACCCGGATCAGGATGGCAGCTTCAGTTGTAGCAAACAACACATCGGAAAGTTTGGGGCTGGCTATAGCGCTGATGACATTGGAATCCATCTTAGAAACTGTCAGGATCACTGGTGCAATTAGGAAAATGTAAAGGAGAAGGAAAGAAATTAAAGCCACAGCTGCCCTGATATGAGCTTTCAGTTGGGAATGGCTAAAATGTGCTCCTTGGCTTGACACGTGACCGACGTGGCTAAAGAGTGAGATGATATTCAAGATGTTACAAAGTAAAACCAAAAAAAGGGGGACAGGGAGAAAAGTCCCACAGAAAATAACAAGGGAAGGAACACTGTTGTGTTCCTATGGTGAAATGTGAAATCATCCCAGTAATTAGAATAGAGACAGGTGAGCTGAAGATGATGGATCCCAAAAGAAGCCAAGCCATTTGAAAAAACTTGAAAATAGGAGTAGACACACCACACCACCACAGAAACAATGAGCCCAGAAGGAAAGATGTATCAAACGAATCTTATGTTTTTACAGAAGAGATCAGCTAACTCACTCCAGTAACATTTTATAGAGAAGTCTAAGAATCAACAAGAAGGGCCAAGTTCTTTTACCATTTCTCTCCTTCTCTCTTTTCTCTTCCATTATTACAGAAGCAGATTGTTTTCTCCTGCAGATTCATGAAGTGGAATGAAAAGGAGTGTAGGGGCAGCTGTAAGCAGGTGGTCTCAGGTGGAGGCAGGTAAAAGCCTGGGTTGAGGGAGAAGCCAATGTGGAAGCAGGGAGGCAAGTTCCTGTTTCAGTTGGGGATTAACCAGGATCAGGATGGCAGGTTCAATTGTGGCAAACAACACACTGCCTATTTTGCATATTGTTACAATGATGACATTATCGAAATCTGTCCTAAAAGTGGCCAGGATTACTGTTGCAAATAGAAAAATGTAAAGAAAAAGGAAAGAAAGTAAAGTGACAGCTGCTCTGATATGTGCTTTCATTTGGTTATGGTTGAAATATGCTTCTTGGCTGTTCATGTGGAAGACATGGCGAATGAGTGAAACTACATTTAGCATGGAGCAAAGAAAAACCAATAAAAGGGTAGGAGAAAAAGTCCCAGAGAAAATTACAAGGAAAGGAACACTAATTGTATATTGAAAACCTTTGTCTGCCACTGAAATGTCTGCTGTTGAGTTCCTCTTGTGTGGTGTGAAAAAGTTCCAGTAGTTTAGGACAGAGACAGGTGAGCAGAAGATGGTGGATCCCAAAAGAAGCCAAGGCACCCACTTGGAGATCTTCACTTTGCACTGAAGGAAGAAGTGATGTTTCCAGTTGACAATCTTGATGCAGAGGAAGACAGAGAACCAAGCAGTAAACCAGCATCTGCACAGAACGCCAAAAATTATCCAGACACCGAGAACAGATGCCACAAAGAAACTATGATAAAAAAAGTAAAACAGAAGTTCTACAATGTTGCAGAAGATATTAGTTGTGCTGAGGCTCAGAAGGATTTGATTTCTAGGAGACAAACTCCTCTTATGAACCCATTCACAGATCATCACTTTTAGCATCAAACCATTCAAAAACCAACCTGTCAATGAAAAGGCTATGAAAAACACCACAAATGGAGAGGAAAGGCTGGTATTTTGTTTTTTATCCATTCCACCAACTTCTGCTCCAGCAGACTGTGCCTTTACAAAGTTGTGGAACGGAGGGAGAAAGCATATGTAGTAGAATTTTTAGAAATGTCAAGATGAACGAAAACCTGTGCAAATTCAATGGGCCTCTCTGATTACTTCTTTCCATATGACTCAAAGTGGGTGGATATCATTATCCTGGAACACTTTCATGAAACATGAACCAGAAAGCCAAAACAGAGATGAACATCTACATAATGGAGGAAATGGGTCCCTTATAGCACCAAAGATATCAACATCAATAGCAGTTTGGGCTGAACCACCCTATACCCAAGCTGACACACGGAGGTGAAATCAGAAGTGGACTTTGTATACATTCAGGTGCATTCAAGTTCTTGAATGACATGTCCCAGATCTCTGATTATTGTTCCTAGTTGGAATGGTTTCGGTAGTTGCCCCTAGAACAACTCTCAGATTGTATAACCTTCTGCTCCACAGAATCTGTTTTTACAGTACTTGGAACTGAACATAAAACCATGCAAATGTGCAAGGCTCTCCGATTTGGAGTGGATAAATATCCTTTTCATAAAATTATCATTTGTAAAGAGTACACCAACACCCTGTTCTGGTATCTCCTTAGCAAGCCTACACCTGAGTGTTTCCTATAGACCATCAGTGGGCTTTGTAAGATGCACTGGCTACTATAGGAAGAGACGTGAAGCCAATAGAAGACTACTGTTAGATCTTGGTCTTTAAACAAGAAAGATCAACAGAGTATTGTCATTGAAATGCCATTCCATGAGGATACCATTTCTGAAAATAGAGAGCTTCTGAAAGTTAAAAAATGGATAAACGTTATAAACGGTTCAGAATACCATGTTATTAGGGTTTACTCCTTAGAGATTGGAATGTGCTCTAGGAGTCAGTGCTCATCTCTGTTTCAAAGCCAAAGAGCCAGCGCTGTCTGCTTCTGCAGACGTTTCCGTGGTCATGTGGCAGGCATCACTTGACACAGGAGCGCACGTTACATTGGGTTGAACTTTGGTTTCAACCATAGGACTTGGATCAAATTTGCTAGATGGAGTCCTGATATCTGTGCTTCAGGTTCTGTCATGTGTTTTGATCAGGAAAAGTGCCTAACTGTTCATCTGGAGGAGGTTACTCTTTGCAGTACAAAACATGAACATACATAGTTTGACCTACACAATAGACAACAGGATTTGCTGTTAACAAGGTTCAGCAAGGACCTTTCAACTGAGGTTGGAGACGGTTCTTTCACTGAAATACTTTCAGTAGGAATCAAATTCCCACTTTCATGGAATAATAATAATAATTCCATGTCAGAGACTACTCTGGGTAGAAAGAATTTTTATGGATCTTTGAACAAGAAAGATCAACAGATTACATCTGAACAAGAGTCTTTAAATGGCCTTTAAAAGAGTGATGCAATATCTCACACTACTCTATGCAACATCTTGAAAACAGCAGCAGAAACACCATACCTTCATAGGAACAATGTGCTCAAGATGAAAGATGTATCAAACCAATCTAATTTGCTATCTACAATTATTATGTTTTTAAAGAAGTTCCAAGATCAGTCTGCAAGGGAGGAGGCCAAGTTTATATGCCAGAAGTTATCCTGTATCAGGAACATGGGAGTGGATGTCTCTCTTGCCTAGTTGTGCCTCCTGGTGGGTCCACCATGAAGTCAATCTCAATGCTGATACATATGTAGATTCTCTACTCAGTTTTCATGTTCCATACAGACAATATATTGCCGCATTCCATTGTGTGCATGTAACAGAAGAGATCAGCTAAGTCATAGCAATAACATTTTATTCAGAAGAGTCTAGGCATGAAGAGGAAGGCCTTCTCTGTTTTCTCTTCCATCATGACAGAATCAAATTGTTTCCCCCTGCAGAATCAGGAAGTGAAATGAAAAGGAGGTTAGGGGCAGTCTAGTCAGGTGGTCTCAGGTGGAGGCAGGTAAAAGTCTGGGTTGGGGGAGAAGCCAGTGTGGAAGCAGACGGGCAAATTCCTGTTTCAGTTGGGAGTTAACCAGAATCAGAATGGCAGCTCCGGTTGTGGCAAACAACATACTGGAAAGGGTGCGAATGGCAAGATTTTTGAAAACATTGAAATCCATCTTAAAAACTATCAGGATGTCTGTTGTGAATAGAGAAATGTGAAGGAGAAGGAAAGAAAGTAAAGCCACAGCTGCCCTGATATGAGCTTTCATTTGGGAACAGCTGAAATGTGCTCCTTGGCTATTCATGTGCCAAACGTGGCGAAAGAGTGAGGCGACATTGAGGGTGGAGCAAAGTAAAACCAAAAGAAGGGCAGGGGAAAATGTCCCACAGAAAATAACAAGGAATGGAACACTTAACTTAAAATGAAAAACTTCATCCTCCTGGGAAATGTCTGATGTTGTGTTCCTCTGGTGAAATGTGAAATCATTCCAGTAACTGAGGATAGAGGCAGGTGAGCAGAAGATGATGGATCCCAAAAGAAGTTAAGGAACCCACTTTGAGATCTTCACTTTGCAGCAAAGAAAGATGTGATGGTATGAGTTCACAATCGTGATGCAGAGGAAGACAGAGAACCAAGCAGTAAACCAGTATCTGCACAGAAGACCTAATGTTACCAAGAAACTGAGAAAACATGTCACGAAAAAGCTCTGAACTCAGGTGGAGGCAGGTAAAAGTCTGGGTTGAGGGAGAAGCCAATGTGGAAGCAGGGAGGCAAGTTCCTGTTTCAGTTGGGGATTAACCAGGATCAGGATGGCAGCTTCAATTGTGGCAAACAACACACTGCCTAGTTTGCGTATGGTTACAGTGATGATGGTTCTGAAATCTGCCTTAAAAACGGCCAGGATCACTGATGCAAATAGGAAAATGTAAAGAAAAAGGAAAGAAAGTAAGGTGACAGCTGCTCTGATATGAGCTTTCATTTGGTTATGATTGAAATGTGCTCCTTGGCTATTCATGTGCCTGACGTGGCAGATGAGAGAGGCAACATTCAGCATGGAGCAAAGAAAAACCAATAAAAGGGTAGGAGAAAAAGTCCCAAAGAAAATTACAAGGAAAGGAACACTAATTGTATATTGAAAACCTCTGTCTGCCTCTGAAATGTCTGCTGTTGAGTTCCTCTGGTATGATGGGAAATGGTTCCAGTAGTTTAGGACAGAGGCAGGTGAGCAGATGATGATGGATCCCAAAAGAAGCCAAGGCACCCACTTGGAGATCTTCACTTTGCATTGAAGGAAGAAGTGATGTTTCCAGTTGACAATCTTGATGCAGAGGAAGACAGAGAACCAAGCAGTAAACCAGCATCTGCACAGGTGGCCAAACATTATCCAGACACCGAGAACAGATGCCACGAAGAAACTCTGGTAAAAAAAGTAAAACAGAACTTCTACAATGTTGCAGAAGATGTTAGTTGTGCTGAGGCTCAGAAGGATTTGATTTCTAGGAGACAAACTCTTCTTATGTACCCATTCGCAGATCATCACTTTTAGCATCAAACCATTCAAAAACCATCCTATCAATGAAAAGGCTATGAAAAACACCACAAATGGAGAGGGAAGGCTGGTATTTTGTATTTTATCCATTCCACCAACTTCTGCTCCAGCAGACTGTGCCTTTACAAAGTTGTGGAACGGAGGGAGAAGGCATATGTAGGAGAATTTTTAGAAATGTCAAGATGAGCCAAAACCTGTGCAAATTCAATAGGCCTCTCTGATTACTTCTTTCCATATGACTCAAAGTGGGTGGATATCATTATCCTGGAACACTGTAATGAATCATGAGCCAAGCAGTTGAAATAGTGATCAACATTTACATATTTTAGGTCCTGGATCCAATATACAACCAAATATCTCCACATCTATAGCAGATTGGGCTGAACCGCCATGTACATAAGCCAGTGGTGGCAAACCTATGGCATGTGTGTCAGAGGTGGCACTTGGAGTCCTCTCTGTGGGCACTCATGCAGTCACCCCAGCACTAAGTTTGCCCTGCTCCCTGCCTAGCTGCCCAATGGGAGCACTTCCTCCTTCTCCCCAGCACAGAGTTCACCCCATCCCACTCCCTAGCAAGCCAATGGGGAAAACGTCCTCCCTCCACCCAGCTCAAAGTTCATCCTGCCTTTCTGCCCTGCAAACCAATGAGAGCATTTCCTTCCTCTCCTGTTGCTGTGTTGACACACTGCAATAAATAAGTGGGTTTTGGGTTACAGTTTGGGCATTTGGTCTCTAAAAGGTTCGCCATCACTGACCTAAGCCCATGATGGCTAACCTTGGCTCTCCAGGTGTCCTTGGATTTCAATTCCCAGAAGCCCAAGTCAGAACTCCAGCTGATCAGGGCTTCTGAGAATTGAAGTTCAAGAACATCTGGAGTGTCAAGGTTGGCCGTCACTGACCTAAACTGTCACACAGAGATGAAAACATAAGTGGATCTGGTATACAATCTGTTGCATTCCACTTAGCTTGAATGACAAGCCCCAGATCTCTGATTATTGATCCTAGTTCTTATGGTTTTGGGAACTGCATCCAGAACAATTCTCATATTATATAACCTTCTGCAGTACAGAACGTTTTTACAGTACTTGGAAATGAACATAAAGTCATGCAAATGAGCGGGACTCTCTAACTCCGAGTCCATGAAAATCCTTTTCATAAAATTGTCATTTGTAAAGAGTACCGTATATGCTGGGGTATAAGACAACTTTTTACCCCTGAAAAACATGCCTCCAAGTGGGGGGGGGGGCGTCTTGTACGCCAGGTGCACTTCAGTTGAATAAAATACAGTAATACCTTGGATAACGTTTACCTTGGATAACATTTACCTTGGATAACGGTTACCTCGCATAACGTTAAGCAATCTGGGGAGGAGAATTGCATCGAATAACGTTAAGGTCCTCCTATGGGATGGATCGGATAACAACTTTTAATATCAGATGATGAACAGGAGTTTGAAGGCTTTTAAAGGGAAACTGTCACACCAGCAAACTTGCTAGGGACTCGCCTGGCACTTGCTCTCTCCCTCTGTTTGTTATCTTCCTTCTATCATTGACAGTTCCAGTTTGGTTAACAGATTAGAAAACAAACAGCATGGCAGCTCCCATAGGTTTATCGTTCCATTCAGCGTTAGTGAATTGTCTTTGGTGAATTACGGTTAATAATCTTGGACTGTTTTATGTTTACTGTACATGTTTGATAACATACAGCCTTGTGACAGTTTTTCTGCATGTCATAAGCATTTGAACATAAATTAACATGTTGAAGTCAAATCTGATGTTATTTTACGTTTTATTTGGTGTGTGGAAAGTGTGTGGAAGAGGGGGTAGTCTTATACAGCGAGTATATAACAAACTCTATATTTTGAGTAGAAATGTTTGGGGGTCGTCTTATACACCCAGTGGTCTTGTACACCGGCAAATACGGTACATCAACACCCATTTCTGGTATCTCCTTACCAAGCCTGCTCCTGAGTGTTTCCTCGACCATCAGTGGGCTTTGTAAGATGTGTTGGCTCCTATAAGAAGAGACGTGAAGCTAATAGGAGGCTGCTGTTGGATCTTGATCTTTAAGCAAGAAAGATCAACAGAGTATATCTGACCAAGAGTATTTAGATGGCCTTTGAAAGAGCGATGCAATACGTCACTCTGTAATGGGAACAATTCCTCCTTCCTGGCTCCCTAATGGTACTAACAGTTAGAGAGGCTCACCTCTCTAGCACTAGAAGGATGGCCTTTTCGGTATCCGCTCCGGCCCTGTGGAACCTCCTGCCGACTGAACTACACCTCCAGTCAGAGTTATTAGCCTTTAGAAAATGCCTCAAAACTTGGCTGGCCCAGCGGGTGTGGGGTGCTGCCTATGGAGCAGGTCCCCACACCCTGCTTGTTCATAGGAATGCCATCTGGCTTTTAGTCTTTAACTGTTGTGAATGTGGAGGGGTATTTTAATGGTTTTTAATGGTTTTATGGTTTTAACTGTTATTGTGGGGATGCTTCTATATTTTAATATTCTCATTGGTTAGAATGTAAGCCGCCCGGAGTCACTTCGGCAAGGGGGCAGTGATAAAAGTTGAACTAACTAACTAACTAACTAACTAACTAACCAAACAAACAAACAAACAAACAAACAAACAAACAAACAAACAAACAAATTGCACTACTCTTTGCAACATCTTGAAAATAGCAGCAGAAACACGATACCACCACAGAACAATGAGCTCAAGAGGGAAGATGTATCACACCAATCTATTTTATGATCTTCAATTATTATGTTTTTAAAGAAGTTCCCAGATCTGTCTGCAAGTGAGAATGGAGGAGGCCAAGTTTATATATCAGGAGTCATCCTGTGTCAGGAACATGGGAGCGAGATGTCCCTCCTCCCCGATTGTGTCTACTGGTGGGTCCACCATGAAGGTTTCTGGAGTCAGTCTTAAAGCTCATACATATGTAGATTTATAACGATTGAAGTGGAAGGGTTAACTCATCTGCCCCCATACACGCCATGACATCTTCACCACCTAACTATCAGCAGCAACCTGTATCTTCACTGTGGGACCAGCCCCTTGCATGGTACTCTGCCTGGCTTATGGGCTAGCATGGATGTGCAGGTGTATTGTCTCTCACCCAGACCATATTTAACAATACTTCAGTGGTAGCCCTGGGCCAAAGCACTAAATCCCAGCTCAGCTCTTCTCTCCAATAAACAGACACAAAGATTCTGTGTTCCAAACATACTTTACTGTTAAATTTCAAAAATTATAGCAAAGACTATAGCATAGGAATAAGATTTGCAACCTAGCCATTTCACAAATGAAAATAAATGCAAGCTTGTGGTTTTTTAAAAAGAGTAATGGAGATTTCTGAATGTTGTTTTCTGAAGCGGAGGTGGGAGGTGGCATTCTGAGCTGTTCCTGGGGAAGGATGGTGGGATAGATATAACAATCCAATCTCGTGTTCTGGGGAAACGAAACCTAAGTTTGGAGGGACATTGAGTACTGTGGAGGGATTGGTTGGAATCCTTCAGAGATGTAAAGCCAATAGAAGTCTAATGTCGGACCTTGGTCTATAAACAAGAAAGATCAACAGAGTACATCTGACCAAGAGTCTTTAAATGGCCTTCATAAGTGTGAGGCAATGCTCTTTCCAACACCTTAAAAATAGCAGCAGAAATACCATACCATCACAGGAACAAGGAGCTCAGGTTGAACGATCTATCAATCTAATCTAACCTGCTATCAAAATTGATTGTGTTTTTAAAGATAGTCCCACATCTGTCTGTAGGTGAGGAGGGATGAGGCCAAGTTTATATTTCAGGAGTCATCCTGTATCAGGAACTTGGGAGCCAGACAACATTCCTGCCTGATTGTGTCTACTGGTGGGTCCACCATGAAGGTTTCAGGAGTCAGTCTCAAGGCTCATACGGATGTAGATTATCTTCTCTGTTTCCATTTTCCATACAGACAATATATTGTCCTGTTCCATTGTATGTATATAACTGAGGAGATCAGCAAAACCACTGCTGTAAAATTTTATACAGAAGAGTCTAACTATCAACAGAAAAGGGTAAGGCATTTTACCATTCCTGGCCTTCTCTCCTATCTCTTCCATCATTACAGAAGCAAATCATTTCCCCCTGCAGAATCAGTAAGTGAAATGAAGACCATAGCAGGTGCAGCTCTATCTAGGTGGACTCAGGTGGAGGCAGGTGGAAGTCTTGGTCGAGGGAGAAGCCAATGTGGAAGCAGGCAGGCAAATTCCTGTTTCAGTTGGGGGTTAACCAGGATCAGGATGGCAGCTTCAATTGTGGCAAACAACACACTGCTAAATTTGCGTATGGCTCGAGTTCTGATAACATTTGAATGCATCTTAAAAACCATCAGGATCACTGGTACAGATAAGAAAATGTAAAGGAGAAGGAAAGAAACTAAAGCCACAGCTGCCCTGATATGAGCATTCATTTGGGAACGGCTGAAATGTGCTCCTTGGCTTGTCATGTGCCAGACGTGGCTAAAGAGCGAGAAGATAGTAAGCATGGAGCAAATTAAAATCAAAAAAAGAGTAGGGAAAAAAGTCCCAAATAAAATTACAAGGGAAGGAATACTAAATGCGTACTTCAAACATTTGTCCCCGTCTGAAACCTCCGCTGTTGTGTTCCTCTGGTTTGGTATAAAATAGTTCCAGTAAGTTAGGATAGAGGCAGGTGAGCAGATGATCATGGATCCCAAAAGAAGCCAAGGCACCCACTTGGAGATCTTCGCTTTGCAGTGAAGGAAGATGAGATGGTTCCAGTTGACAATCTTGATGGAAATGAAGACACAGAGCCAAGCAGTAAACCAGCATCTGCACAGAAGGCCAAACGTTATCCAGACACGGAGAAGAGATGCCACGGAACAACTCTCAACAAAAAGGTAAAACACAATTTCTAAAGCGATGCAGAGCATGTTAGTCGTGCTGAGGCTCAGCAGGATTTGGTTTCTGGGTAACAAACTCCTCTTCTTTACCCTTTCACAAATCATCACTTTTAGCATCAAACCATTCAAAAGCCATCCTAACAATGAAAAGGCTATCAAAAAAGCTACAAATGGAGAAGAAGGGCTGGTATTTTGTCTTTTATCCATTTCACCAACTTCTGCTCCAGCAAACCGTCCCCTGCCAAAGTTGTGGAATGGAGGGAGAAAGAATATGTAGGAGAATTTTTAACATTGTCAAGATGAGCCAAAACCTATGCAAAGTCTCTCTGATTACTCTTTCCCATATGACATAAAGGGACTGGATATCATTATCCTGGAACACTCTCATGAAACATGAGCCAGGCAGCCAAAACAGTGATTAACATTTACATAAAATAGGAACCGTGTCCATTATAGCACCAACAATCTCAACATCTATAGCAGGTTGGACTCAACCAACATACATATACCCAAACTGTCACACAGAGATGAAAACACAAGTGGATCTGATATACAATCTGGTCCATTCCCATTGGTTTGAATGACAAGTCCCAGATCTATTAATCCAAGTTGATATCACGATCCCATTACTCACAAGTAGAACTTTCCATTCTACATGTAGGTGGGATTGCACCTGAATCCAGGATTTTAAACTTGCCTTCTCACGGCTCCTGACCTAAATCTAGGCTGTACGTAAGGTACCGCATAGTCAATTAACCACTGTAGTCATCATCTTGTCTTTTAAAAGTATATTGTAGTGAATTGTAATTTATTTATTTATTTAGATTTATATTGCCGCCCACTCAAAGTAAGTTACAGAACAAAGTTTTAGGAAGCAAAGAATCATTAGTATATACAACACTGGTATCCTGGGGTGGATTGTGGGAGTTGGACTGTTAGCTCAGGAGGATTGGGTGGGCGGGCTCTGGCTACGGCCCTGCCTCCATTATTACAGAAGTAGATTGTTTCCCCCTGCAGGATCATGAAGTGAAATGAAAAACAGAGCAGGGGAAGATCTGAGCAGGTAGACTCAGGTGGAGGCAGGTAAAACTCTTGGTTGAGGGAGAAGCCAATGTGGAAGCAGGCAGGCAAATTCCTTTATCAGTTAATCAGGATCAGGATGGCAACTTCAATTGTGGCAAACAACACACTGGCAAATTTGTGCATGGCTAGAATGCTGCTAACATTGGAATCCATCTTAAAAACCATCAGGATCATTGTTGCAATTAGGAAAATGTAAAGCAGAAGGAAATTCAACGGGCCTCTCTGATTACTTCTTTCCATATGATTTGATGGGAATGGATATCAATGTCCTGGAACATGGTAATGAAACATGAGCCAGGCAGTCAAAACAGATATTAACATCTACATGAGAGACTCTCAAACTGTGGCCGGTGGGCCATATGCTGCCCACAGCACCGTTTCATGTGGCCCCCATTGCCCCCATCGCCTCCACCAAACCAGGAAGTGCCATGTGGTGGAGGAAGGGCAAAATGGCTGCCTGACACCTGAGGCTATCTGAGTGTGACCCATTCATCTGCTTAAAAAGATTGAGAGCTCCTGATCTACATAATGTAAAAACTGTGTCCATTATACCACCAAAGATATCAACACCAATAGGAGATTCGGCCGAACCACCATATAGCCAAGTGGTCACACTGAGATGTAAACGCAAGTGGACCTGGTATACAATCCAGTGCATTCCAGTTGGTTTGA
The DNA here is from genome assembly GCA_030440675.1 of Furcifer pardalis. Taxonomy (NCBI): domain Eukaryota; kingdom Metazoa; phylum Chordata; class Lepidosauria; order Squamata; family Chamaeleonidae; genus Furcifer; species Furcifer pardalis. The sequence goes on along the minus strand of CP126900.1, from coordinate 2,413,916 downwards.
AGTCCCAGATCTCTGATTAATGATCCTAGTTGATATGGTTTCAGAAATTGCATTCAGAATAAGTCTCATATTATATAACTCTACCCCCTTACACACCACGACATCTTCCCCACTTTACCAGCAGCAGCCTGTTACCCTCATTATAGGGCCAGCCACTTGCATGCCCCTGGTACTCTGCCTGGATTATGGGCTAGCATGCATGTACAGGTGTATTGTCTGTTAACCAGACCATAGTTAACAATACTTCAGTGGTAATGCTGGGCAAAGGCACTAGATCCCAGCTCAGCTCTGCTCTCCAATAAACAGACACAAAGATTCTGTGTTCCAAACATACTTTATTGTTAAATTTCAAAATTTATAACAAAGATTATAGCATAGGAATAAGATTCACAACCTAGACATTTCACACATGAAAATAAAAACCTTATGTAACTTCAGGCTATGGCCTGATTAAACCAATAGTTTACTTCATGTTGACTAAGATCAATTCACATTACCCTCTGATGTGAAGCACTCTAAAGCACCCATCTAATTCCCACATTTGACCCTTCCTCTGAAGGATTTCAGCTAACCAATCCCTACACAGTACTAAATGTCCTTCCAAACTTAGATTTCATTTCCCCAGAAAACGAGATTGGATTGTTATGTCTATCACACCATCCTTCCCCAGCAACAAGCCAGAATGCCACCTATCACCTCCCCTTCAGAGAACAACGTTCAGAAATCTCCATTACTGTTTTTTTAAAAAAATATAAGCTTGCATTTCTATCCCTTACATGGTTCCCTTTTAAGTAAAAACAAACAAACCAAAATTTCATTAAATTTGCATTTTTAACAAGGCACATGGGACTTATAGACTCCCCACTTAATGCAATTAAGCATTATGCAGTTTCAGCATTATAATATCACTACTTTAAAAGAAGAGAAATTCTTAACAGTCTTTTCAGTACATCTCACTATTGTTTCAGTGTTTGTTAGTACTGGATAGACTTTAAACTATTAGTCAATGAAATAAGACGATAGGTTGGTAACTGAAAACAATCCTTAGCATGCAGCATAGCAGATTACAGTTTTGTGAAGTACTTCGCATTTGGTAATGAAACAAAGCAGTGATTACCTTCCAAACAAATGCAGTAAATCACCTTTTCTAATAGCAGATCACACACAGGACATTAATTTGTCATGACATCACTTTTACGGATCCCAAGCACATTCTAACAGTTCAGAAGTAAGTCTGCTGTAACCATTCTGATTTAGGACTGTTTATATGTCACTAAGATGCTGACTGGGAGGTGGAAGGTCAGCAGTTTGATTCCCGTCTCTGTCCCAGCTCCTGCCAACCTAGCAGTTCGAAAGCAAGAAATTGCAAGTAGATAAATAGGGACCACTTCGGTGAGAAGGTAACCACATTCCATGCGCTCCGGTGTCTAGTCATGCCTGCCACATGACCATGGAAACATCTGCAAAAGCAGACAGCGCTGGCTCTTCGGCTTAGAAACAGAGATGAGCACTGACCCCTAGAGTCAGATATGACTGGCTTTTGAGCAAGGGAAACCTTTACCTTTACTATACTGATTTTAAATGGATGTTTCCAGGTCAGACCTGTCCTTTCATCCAAAGCCCACAGCACAACAATTTTATCTTTCTGTTTTGTGTTTTTCAACAATTCTTCTAAAGTCAAAACTTTACTAAAACTCAGGATTCTTTCTGTTATGCCACCTATTTCTCTCACTACATCAGTCCATATCTCACAATCTCTAACACATACATTTAAAATAAAATAAAAAATTAATGTTGCCCCCTGTTCTTTAGGCAAAATTTCTGGTTTAGGCCATTTCTCTTCCTTCATATTTCACCAGCCCCAACCAGTTCAGAAGGTCCCATTGCAATTTCCGTAGCTGGTTTTATGGCTGCAGCCCAATTACCATTTGATGGGATCTAAAATCCACAACCCAACCCAACAAAAACAGAATCTCATCTGCCTTTTCATGTACAAGAAAAAGATGTTCACCCTGACAGCCTCCATACATTTGCTGAACTCTGGCCAGCTGACAGTAATGAATTTCATCCTTCAATGGTGTAAATCCCATCACTGGATATGGAACATTTTCTAGGATTTGCTAATCTCACACCAACCTTCAACTGGTGCTTGAAAAGTCTGCCCTAGTGTCCAGTTGAGCAGCTACAGTCATTTGAAAATCTCCTTTAGAGTCCAAAATCCTTGCCTGCTTACTCTCCCTGTTCAAACATTTGTTCAATAAATTAGTAGATCATTTCCACCTGCAGAATCGTGAAATGAAGAACAGAGCGGGGGCGTCTCTAAGAAGGTGGACTCAGGTGGAGGCAGGTAACAGTCGGGGTTGAGGGAGAAGCCAATGTGGAAGCAGGCAGGCAAGTTCTTGTTTCAATTGAGGGTTAACTAGGATCAGGATGGCAGCTTCAATTGTAGCAAACACCACACTGGAGAGTTCGCGGGTGGCTATAATGTTGAAGTTCATGGAATTCAACATAAGAGTCATTAAGATCTCTGTTGCAAATAGGAAAATGAAAAGGAGAAGGAAAGAAAGTAAGGCCACAGCTGCTCTGATGTGAGCTTTCATTTGGCAACGGCTAAAATGTGCTCCTTGGCTATTAATGCGACAGACGTGGCGAAAGAGCGAGACAACATTCAGGAGAGAGCAAAGTAAAACCAAAAAAAAGGTAGGGAGAAAAGTCGCACAGAATATTACAAGGCTAGGAACAATAATTGTATATTGAAAATAATTGTCCACCTCTGAAATTTCCACTGTTGTGTTCCTCTGCTGTAATGTGTCAATGTTCCAGTAAGATAGGATAGAGGCCGGTGTGCAGAAGATGATGGATCCCAAAAGAAGCCAAGGCACCCACTTGGAGATCTTCACTTTGCAGAGAAGGAAGAAGTGATGTTTCCAGTTGACAATCTTGATGCAGAGGAAGACAGAGAACCAAGCAGTAAACCAGCATCTGCACAGAAGGCCAAAAGTCATCCAGGCACCGATAAGAGATGCCATCAAATAACTCTCAACAAGAAAGTAATAGACAATTTCTAAAATGTTGCAAAAGATGTTAGCTATGTTGAGGCTCAACAGGATTTGATTTCTAGGAGACAGACTCCTCTTCTGTACCCATTCACAGATCATCACTTTTAGCATGAAACCATTCAAAACCAATCCTAACAGTGAAAAGGCTATGAAAAAAGGCATAAATTGAGACGAAAGGAAGGTACTTAGACTTCCATCCATTTCATCAACTTCTCTTCAGTTAGACTGTGCCCTGCCAAAGATGTGGAATGGAGTGAGAAAGCATATGTAGTAGAATTTTTAAAATGTCAATAGGAGCAGAAACCTATGCAAATTCAATGGGCCTCTTTGATTACTTCTTTCCATATGACTTAAAAGATATCATTATCCTGGAACTCTGTCATGAAACATGAGCCAGGCAGCCAAAACAGAGATTATCATCTACATAATGCAGGAAGTGAGTCCATTATAGCACCAAAGATCTCAACACCTGTAGCAGATGGGGCTGAGCCACCATATAGCCAAGCTATCACACAGAGATGGTAACACAAGTGGACCTGCTATACAATCCGGTGCATTCCTTTTGTTTTTTAAATGATTATATTGAGCTTAATTTGGTATGGTTTCTGCAGTTGCACCCAGAACATCTCTCAGATTGTATAACCTTCTGCAGCACAAAATCTGTTTTTACAGTACTTGGAACTGAACGTAAAACCATGCAAATGAATGGGACTCTCTGATTTGTAGTCCATAAAAATCCTTTTTATAAAATTGTCATTTCTACATAGTACCTCATCACCCTATTCTGGTGTCTCCTTACCAACCCTACTTTTGAATGTTTCATGGACCACCAGTGGACTTTGTAAGACGCACTGGCTACTATAGAAAGAGATGTGAAGCCAATAGAAGGCTCCTCTTGGCATCTTGTAAACAATTCGTTTTATCTTGCCCCCCCACTTTAGACAAGATTTTGGTTTAGACAATTTTTCTTCCTCCATACAATACTTTCATCAGCCCTAAACAGTTCCGAAATTTCCATAGCAATATCTATAGCCGTTTTCTCTGGCTGCAGCCCCCTTCCTGTTTGATATGCTCTAAACATCACATCCCCAGCCACCAAAAACAAAATCTCATCTGATTTTTCATGTGCAAGAACAAGATGTTCACCCTGCAAGCCTTCTTATATTTGCTGAACTCTGGCCAGCTGACAGTAATTAATTTCTTTCTTCAATGGTGTAAATTCCATCACTGGGTCTCGAACATTTTCTAGGATTTGCTTATCTGACACCAACCTTATTTTGATGCTTTAAAGTCAGCCCCTATGTCCAAGTAAGCAGCTACGGTCATTTGAAAGTCACCTTTAGAGTCCAAACGTGTAACATTTTTTCCACTGCTTGACCCATTCAGACTCTCTTTTAGTGATCCAGTCACTGGAATTTAATGTTGTAAAATTCTTGCTTGCTTGTTCTTTCTGTTCAAACGTTTGCGCATTGAATTAGCAGATTGTTTCCCCCTCCAGAATCGTGAAGTGGCATGAAAAACAGAGCAGGGGCAGGTCTAAGCAGGAAGACTCAAGTGGAGGCAGGTAAAAGTCTGGGTCGAGGGAGAAGCCAATGTGGAAGCAGGCAGGCGAATTCCTGTTTCAGCTGGGGGTTGATCAGGATCAGGATGGCAGCTTCAATTGTAGCAAAGATCACACTGTTAAGTGCGCGGATGGCTGAAATGTTGAGTTTTTCTGAATCAGCCATAAAAACCATTGAGATCTCTGTTGCAAACAGGAAAATGAAAAGGAGAAGGAAAGAAAGTAATGCCACAGCTGCCCTGATATGAGCTTTCATTTGGGAACGGCTAAAATGTGCTCCTTGTCCTGTCATGTGGCAGACGTGGCGAAAGAGCGAGACGACATTCAGGATGTTGCAAATTAAGACCAAAAAAAGTGTAGGGAAAAAAGTCCCACAGAATATAACAAGGCTAGGAACACTAAACTTAAACTGAAAACTTTCATCCACGGCTGAAATCTCCGATGTTGTGTTCCTCTGGTTTGACGTAAAAAAGTTCCAGTAATTTAGGATAGAGGCAGGTGAGGAGATGATGATAGATCCCAAAAGAAGCCAATGCACCCATTTCGATATCTTCACTTTGCAGTGAAGGAAGAAGTGATGGTTCCAGTTGACAATCTTGATGCAGAAGAAGACAGAGAACCAAGCAGTAAACCAGCATTTGCACAGGAAGCCAAACGTTATCCCGACAGAGACAACAGATGTCACAAAACAACTCTGAACGAAAAAGTAAAAGAGAATTTCTAAAATGTTGCAGAAGATGTTAGTCATGCTGATGCTCAGCAGGATTTGGTTTCTAGGAGACAAACACTTCTTACATACCAATTCATAGATCATGACTTTAATCATGACACCATTCAAAACCATTTCTAAGGATGAAAAGGCTATGAAAAATTCCATACTTCTATCCATTTCACCTACTTCAGTACTAGCCGACCGTGTCCTGCCAAAGTTGTGGAATGGAGGGAGAAAGCATGTGTAGGAGCATTTTAAAAAAAGTCAAGATGAGCCAAAACCTATGCAAATTCAATGGGCCTCTCTGGTTAATTCATTCCATATGACTTGATAGGGATGGATATCATTATCCTGGAACACTCTACTGAAACATGAGGAGGAATGGGTCCCATTATAGCACCAAAGATCTCAACATCAATGGCAGATTGGGGTAAACATAAGTGGACCTGGTATGCAATCCAATGCATTACAGATTTTGGATTATTGAACCTACTTGGTATGGTTTCGGGAGTTGTATCCAGGTCAATTCTTATATTATATAACCTTCCACAGCACAGAATGTTTTTACAGCACTTGGAACTGAACATAAAACTATGGAAATGAATGGGGCTCTCTGACTCAGAGTTCATAAAAATAATTTTCCATAAAATTGTCATTTGTAAAGCGTACATCAACGCCCTGTTCTGATATCTTCTTACCGAGCCTATTCCTGAATGTTTCTTGGATCACCAGTGGGTGTTGTAAGATGTGTTGGCTACTATAGGAAGAGACATGAAGCCAATAAGAGGCTACTGTTAGATCTTGGTCTTCAGGGCTGTAGCCATAGAGGCCCCAGGGTGGGCTTGGTGGGCCCCATGATGGGCTTATCTTTCTGTTCTGTGTTTTTCAACAATTATTCTATAGTCAAAATTTTAATTTTTCTGATCTGCCACCCACTACTCTCACGACCTCAGCCCATATCTCAGAATTTCTAACACATACATTTACAACAAACAATTCATTTTCTGTTGCCCCCACTTTGTCAGACAAAACGTCTCGTTTAGGCCATTTCTCTTCCTTCGTCAGCCCTAACCAGTTCAGAAGTTTCCATAGCTGGTTTCTCCGGCTGCAGCCCCAATGCCATTTGATGGGCTCTAAAAACCACATCCTCACCCACCAAAAACAGAATCTCATGTGATTTTTCAAGTGCAAAAACTCTGGCCAGCTGACAGTAATGATTTTCTTCCTTCAATGGTGTAAATCCCATCACTAGATCTTGAAACTTTTCTAGGATTTGCTAATCTCACACCAGCCTTCTATTGGTGCTTGAAAAGTCAGTCCCTGTGTCCAATTGAGCAGCTACAGTCATTTGAAAATTTCCTTCAGAGTTCAAAAATGTAACATTTCTTCTATGAGCCTGCTTGATCCATTCAGATTCTCCTTCTGTGATCAAGTCACTGGGGTTTAAAACTGTAAAATCCTTTTCTGCTTGTTCTTCCTATTCAAACATTTGTGCAATAAACTAGTAGATCATTTCCACCTGCAGAAACGTGAAATGAAGAACAGAGGTGGGGTAACTCTAAGCAGGTGGACTCAGGTGAGGGAGAAGCCAATGTGGAAGTAGGCAAGACAGTTCCTGCTTCAGTTGGGGGTTAACCATGATCAGGATGGCAGCTTCAATTGCAGAAAACAATACACTGGCAACTGTGCGATTGCCTATAGTGCTTATATTATGGGGATTCTTATTAAAAATCATCAAGATCTCTGTTTCAAATAGGAAAATGAAAAGGAGAAGGAAAGAAAGTAAGGCCACAGCTGCTCTGATGTGAGCTTTCATTTGGGAACGGTTAAAATGTGCTCCTTGGCTAGTCATGTGGCAGACGTGGCGAAACAGCGAGACGACATTCAGGAGAGAGCAAAGTAAAACCAAAAAAATGGTAGGGAGAAAATTTGACCAGAATAGTACAAGGCTAGGAACACGAATTGTATATTGAAAATCCTTGTACGCCTCTGAAATCTCCACTGTTGTGTTCCTCTGCTGTAATGTGTCAATGTTCCAGTAGGATAGGAGAGACGCAGGTGAGCAGGAGATGATGGATCCCAAAAGAAGCCAAGGCACCCACTTGGAGATCTTCACTTTGCAGAGAAGGAAGAAGTGATAGTTCCAGGTGACAATCTTGATGCAGAGGAAGACAGAGAACCAAGCAGTAAACCAGCATCTGCACAGAAAGCCAAACGTCATCCAGGCAATGATAAGAGATGACACAAAACCTCTCTCAACAATAAAGTAAAGCAGACTTTCTAAAATGTTGCAGAAGATGTTACTTGTGCCAAGGCTCAGCAGGATTTGATTTCTAGGCAACAAACTCCTCTTCTGTACCCATTCAAAGATCATCACTTTTAGCATTAAACCATTCAAAACCCATCCTAACAGTGAAAAGGCAATGAAAAAAGCCGTAAATTGAGAGGAAAAGAAGGTACTTAGACTTATTTCCATTTTATAACTTATGTTCAAGTAGACCGTGCCCTGCCAAAGGTGTGGAATGGAGGGTGAAAGTGTATGTAGTAGAATTTTTAAAAACATCAAGATATGCAAAACCCTATGCAAATTCAACGAGTCTCTCTGATGACTTCTTTTCGTATGGAAATGGATATCATTATCCTGGAACACTGCAATGGAACATGAGCCAGGCAGCTAAAACAGAGATTAACATCTACATAATATAGCAACTGGGTCCATTATAGAACCAATGATCTCAACCGTTTATAGCAGATTAGGCTGAACCACCATATAGCCAAATTGTCAACACAGAGATGAAAACACAAGTGCATCTAATACACAATCCTGTGCATTCCAGTTGTTTTGAATGACAAGTCCCAGATCTCTGGTTATTGATCCTAGATGGTATGGTATCCTGGTCAAGTCTTATATTATATAACCAACCACAGCACAGAAATTTTTTTTGCAGTACTTGGAACAGAACATAAAAGCATGCAAATGAATGGGACTCTCTGACTTGGAGTACATAAGAATCCTTTTCATAAAATTGTCATTTGTTAAAAGTATCTTCTTACCAAGCCTACTCCTGAGTGTTTCCTGCTCCATCAGTGGGCTTTCTAAGATGTACTGGCTACTATAGGGGGGGATGTGAAGCCAATAGAAGTCTACTGTTGGACCTTGGTCTATAAACAAGAAGGATCAACAGAGTGCATCTGACCAAGAATCTTTAAATGGCCTTTGAAACTGTGAGACAATGCTCTTTGCAACACCTTGAAAATAGCATCAGAAACACCATACCATCACAGGAACTAGGAGCTCAGGTTGAACGTTCTATCAATCAAATCTAATTTACTATCAAAATTGATTATGTTTTTAAATAAGTCCCCACATCAGTCTGTAGGTGAGGAGAGAGGAGGCCAAGTTTATATTTCAGGAGTCATCCTGTATCAGGACCAAAAGAAGCCAAGGTACCCACAGTTGTCCAGATACCGAGAATAGATGCTACCAAACAACTCTCAACAAAAAAATAAAAGAGAATTTCTAAAAAGTTGCAGAAGGTGTTAGTTGTGCTCAGGAGAATTTGATTCCTAGGTGACAAACTCCTCTTCTGTACCCATTCACAGATCATCACTTTTAGCATCAAACCATTCAAAAGCAATCCACAAATGAAAAGGCTATGAAAAATGCCAAAAATTGAGAAAGAAGGCTGGTATTTTGTCTTTTCTCCGTTTCATCAACTTCAGCTCCAGCAGACCTTGCCCTGCCAAAGTTGTGGAATGGAGGGAGAAAATATAAATAGTATTCACATCTACAGGGAATAGTAGTAATAATTCCGTATCAGAGATTACTCTAGGTTGAAAGGGTTTTTAGTGGTCTTTAAACCCCTAAAAAGCCTTTGGTTGAGGGAGAAGTCAACGTGGAAACAGGCAAGCAAATTCCTGTTTCAGTTGGGGGTTAATCAAGATCAGGATGGCAGGTCCAATTGTAGCAAAAAACACACTGGCAAATGTGTGGGTGGTTTGAGTGTTAATAAAAATGAAATGCATCTTTAAAACTGGCAGGATCTCTATTGCAAATACGGAAATGTAAAGAAGAAGCAAAGAAAGTAAAGCCACAGCAGCCTTTATATGAGCTTTCATTTGGGAACGGCTGAAGTGTGCTCCTTGGTTTGTCATGTGCCTGACGTGGTGAAAGAGCGAGGTGACATTCAGGACTGAGCAAAGTAAAATCAAAAAAAGGGTAGGAGCAAAAGTCCCAAAGAAAATAACAAGGAAAGGAACACTAAATGTATACTGAAAACCATTGTCTGTTCCTGAAATCTCTGTTGTTGTGTTCCTCTGGTATGGTGTTAAATTGTTCCAGTAGGCTAGGATAGAGGCAGGTGAGCAGAAGATGATGGATCCCAAAAGAAGGCAAGGCACCCACTTTGAGATCTTCGCTTTGCTGTGAAGGAAGATGAGATGGTTCCAGTTGACAATCTTGATGCAGAGGAAGACAGAGAACCAAGCAGTAAACCAGTATCTGCACAGATGACACAACGTTGTCCAGACAGAGAAAATATTTGCCACAGAATAACTCTTAACAAAAAAGTTAAACAGAATTTGTAAAATGTTACAGAAGATGTTAGTCATGCTGAGGCACAGCAGGATTTGATTTCTAGGAGACAAACTCTTCTTATGCACCCATTCGCAGACCATCACTTTTAGCATCAAACCATTCAAAACCAGTCCTAACGATGAAAAGGCTATGAAAAAAGCCACAAATGGAGGTGAGAAGGTGATATTTAGACTTCCATCCATTTCACTAGCTGCTGTTCAAACAGACTGTACCCTACCAAAGGTGTGGAATGGAGGGAGAAAACATATGTGGTAGAATTTTTAAAGATGTCAAGATGAGCAAAATCTATGCAAATTCAATGGGCCTCTCTGATTACTTCTTTCCATATGACTTAAAGGGGATGGTTATCATTATCCTGGAACACTGTAATGAAACATGAGCCACATAACCAAGGCAGAAATTAACATCTACATAAAATAGGAATTGGGTCCATTATAGCACCAAAGATCTCAACATCTATAGCAGATTGGGCTGAAACACCCTATACTGAAGCTGTCGCACAGAGATGAAAACTCACTGTTGTGTTCCTCTGTTGTGATGTAAAAAAGTTCCAGTAAATTAGGATAGAGGCAGGTGAGCAGAAGATGATGCATCCCAAAAGAAGGCAAGGCACCCACTTCTAGATCTTCACTTTGCAGAGAAGGAAGAATTGATGGTTCCAATTCACAATCTTGATGCATGGAAGACAGAGAACCCATTCTGAGATCATCTCTTTTACCATGAAACCATTCAAAACCAATCCTAACAACGAAAAGGATGTGAAAAATGGCATCAATGGCAAAGAAAGGCTGGTACTTGGACTTCTATCCATTTCACCAACTTCAGTTCAAGCAGACTGTGTCCTGCCAAAGTTGTGGAATGGAGGGAGAAAGCAGATGTAGGAGAATTTTAAAAAATGTCAAGATAAGCAAAACCTAATGGCCTCTCTGATTACTTCTTTCCATTTGACTTAAAGAGGATGGATATCGTTATCCTGAAACACTCTAATGAAGGATGAGCCAGGCAGCCAAAACAGAAATTAACATCTACATATTGTAGGGATGGGGCCTATTAGAGCACCAAAGATCTCAACATCTATAGCAGATTGGGCTGGACCACCATATACCAAAGCTGTCACACAGAGATGAAAACACAAGTGGATCTGGTATACAATCTGGTGCATTCCGGTTGGCTTGCATGACAAGCCCCAGATCTCTGATTATTGATCCTAGTTGATATGGTTTCGGGAGTTGTATCCTAGTCAAGTCTCATATTATATAACCTTCTTTAGCACAGAATGTTTTTACAGTACTTGGAAGTGAACATAAAGTCCCTGCCTTGCCAAGTTATAGAATGAAGGGAGAACAGATATGTAGTAGATTTTTTAAAAATGTCAAGATGAGCCAAAACCTATGCAAAGTCAGTGGGCCTCTCTGATTACTTCTTTCCATATAACATAATGAGGATGGATATCATTTTCCTGGAACACAGTCATGAAACATGAGCCAGGCAGCCAAAACAGCTATTAACATCAACATATTTTATTGGTTTGGGGCACCAATGGAGGGATGGCCTTCACCTGCTGGCTTATATAATTTAGATTTATCTCTCTCTTTTAACAGATGGGGTGTGTGGGTAAATTATTTTGAATTTTAATGGGGGTTTTAAGGGCTTTAGTTAGTTTTGGTGTTGCTTTTAATCAGTGGCGTAGCATGGGGGGAAAAGGGGCTGCCTGGGCCCGGCAACACTTTTTGGGCGTATAGGTGTTCTTGGACTACAATTCCCAGAAGCCCAGAAGCCCTAGGAGGAGCAGGTGCTGGTGTCCACCTGGAGGTGGCAAATTTGGCCCGGGCAGCTGAAATCCATGTGACGCTACCGCTTTTAATTGTTGATAGCCGCCAAGAGTCATTGCTGAGTTGGACGGCAATAGAAATTTGAGGAATAAATAAATAAATAAAAATATTGGTCTTTAAACAAGACAAATCAACAGAGTACATCTGACAATGAGTCTTTAAGAAGCCTTTCAAAGAGTGATGTAATACATCACACTACTCTTTGCAACATCTCTAAAATAACAGCAGAAACACGATACCATCACAGGGACAATGAGTTCAGGAGGAAAGATGTATCAAACCAATCTAATTCGCTATGTACAATTTTTATGTCTTTAAGAAGTTCCCATATCTGTCTGCAAGTGAGGAGGGAGGAGGCTAAGTTTATATTTCGGGAGCCATCCAGTATCAGAAACATGGGAGCGAGTTGTCCCTCCTGCCTGATTGTGTCTACTGGTGGATCCACCATGAAGGTTTCAGGAGTCAACCTCAAAGCTCATACCAATGTAGATTTATAACGATTGAAGTTTACCCCCACTCTGCCTGGAAGAGGTAATTCCTCTACCCCACAACATCTTCCCCACCTAACTATCAGCAGCAACCTGTATCCTCACCATATGTCCATGCCCCTTGTGTGCATCTGGTATTCTGCCTGTCTTATAGACTAGCGTGCATACGCAGGTGTATTATCTGTCAACCAGACCATATTTAACACTACTTCAGTGGTAGTGCTCAGCCAAGGCACTAGATCCCAGCTCAGTTCTGCTCTCCAATAAACAGACACAAAGATTCTATGTTCCAAACATACTTTATTGTTAAATTGCAAATATTTTAGCAAAGATTATAGCATAGGAATAAGATTTGTAATCTAGACATTTAACACATGAAAATAAAGACTTATGTAACTTCAGGCTATGACTTAATGAAATCTATTAGTGTAGTATATGTTGACTACGTTCAACTCAGGTTTCCCTCTGATGTGAAGCACTCTAAAGCATGATGAAAAGAAAGTATCCTTTCTCCTCCTCATTCCTTTTATTTCTCTATCCAATTCCCACCTTTGACCTTTCCTCTGAGAAATTCAAGCCAATCCCTACACAGTACTCATTGTCCCCCCCCCCACCAACTTAAGTTTCATTTCCTCAGAACATGAGATTGGATTGTTATGTCTATCACACCATCCTTCCCCAGCAACAACCCAGAATGCCACATATCACCTCCTCTTCAGAGAAAAACGCTCAGAAATCTCCATTATGATTTTTAAAAACACAAGCCTGCATTTTTGTCCCTTACATGGTTCCCTTTCAAGTTAAAAATCCAAATTTCATTCAATTTGTCTTTTTAACAAGGCACATGGGACTTATGGACTTCCCACTTAATACAATTAAGCACTATGCAGTTTCAGCATTGTAATATCACTACTTTAACAGAAGAGAAATTGTTAACAATCTATTCAATACAACTCAGTATCATTCCAGTGTTTGTTAGTAATGGATAAATTTTAAACTATTAGTAAATGAAATAACACAATAGGTTGGTAATTAAAAACAATCTTCAGCATGAAAAGGAAATGCAATATAGCAGATTACAGTCGTTAACTAGTTAGTTTTTTGTAATTAAACAAAGCATTGGTTATCATTCAAACAAGTGCAGTAAATAACTTTTTCTAATAGCAGATCACACACAGGACATTAATTTGTCATGAGATCACTTTTACGGATCCCAAGCACATTCTAACAGTTCAGAAGTAAGTCTGCTGTAACCATTCCGATTTAGGACTGTTTATACTGTTTTTAAATTGATGTTTCCAGGTCAGACCTGTCATTTCATCCAAAGCCCACAGCACAACAATTTTATCTTTCTGTTTTGTGTTTTTCAACAATTCTTCTGAAGTCATACCTCTACTAAAACTAAAAAGAATTTCTATTCTGCCACCTACTTCTCTCACTACTTCAGCCATTATCGCAGAAGCTTTTACACATACATTTACAATAAACAATTCATTTTTATTTTTCACCCCTTCGCCAGACAAAATTTTTGGTTTAAGCCATTTTTCTTCCTTCATACTTTCATCATACCTAACCAGTTCAGAAGGTTCCATTGCAATTTCCATAGCTGGTTCCTCTGGCTGCAACCCATTCATGCTTGATGTGCTCTATAAATCACCCACAAAAACCAGCATCTCATCTGTGTGGTGTGTGTGTGTGTGTGTGTGTGTGTGTGTGTGTGTGTGTGTGTGTGTGTGTGTGTGTGTGTGTGTGTGTGTGTGTACAAGAACAAGATGTTCACCCTGCCAACCTTCATATATTAGCTGAACTATGGCCAGCTGACAGTAATGAATTTCCTCCTTCAATGGAGAAAATACCACCACTGGATCTCAAACATTTTCTAGGATTTGCTCATCTGACACCAACCATCAATGGATGTTTAAAGAGTCAGCCTTTGTGTCAAATTGAGCAGCTAAAGTCATATGAAAATTGCCTTTAGAGTCCAAAAGTGTAACTTTTTTTGCACTGCTTGATCCATTCAGACTCCTCTTCAGCGATCAAGTCACAGGGATTTAAATTGAAAAATCCTTGCCTGCTTGTTCTTCCTGTTCAAACATGAAATGAAAAACAGAGCGGGGGCATCTCTAAGCAGGTGGACTCAGGTGGGATGCAGGTAAAAGTCTGGGTTGAGGGAGAAGGCAGTGTGGAAGCAGGCAGGAAAGTTCCTGTTTCAGTTGGGGGTTAATCAGGATCAGGATGGCAGCTTCAATTGCGGAAAACAACACACTGGTAAGTTTGCGGCTGGCTATAATGCTAAAGATATTGGAATCTACTCTAAAGATTGACAGGATCTGTGTGGCAAATAGGGGGATGTAAAGGAGAAGGAAAGAAAGTAATGCCATAGCTGCCTTGATATGAGCTTTCATTTGGGAATGGCTAAAATGTGCTCCTTGGCTATTCATGTGCCAGACGTGGCGAAAGAGCGAGATGACATTCAGGAGGGAACAGATTAAAACCAAAGAAAAAGAAGGGAGAAAAGTCCCACAGTAAATAATGAGGTAAAGAACAGAATATGTATACTGAAAACTTTTGTCCACCTCTGAAATATCCACTGTTACGTTCCTCTGCTGAAATGTGGAACGACCCCAGTAGTTTAGGATAGAGGCAGGTGAGCAGAAGATGATGGATCCCAAAAGAAGCCAGGGCACCCACTTTGATATCTTCAGTTTACAGCGAAGGAAGAAGTAATGGTTGCAGTTGACAATCTTGATGCAGAGGAAGACAGAGAACCAAGCAGTAAACCAGCATCTACACAGATGGCCAAACACCATCCAGACTGAGGGAATAGACGCCACAAAACCACTTTGAACAAAAAGGTAAACCAGTATTTCTAAAAGGTTGCAGAAGATGTTGGTCGTACTGAGGCTCAGCAGGATTTGTTTTCTAGGAGACAAACTCCTCTTCTGTGCCCATTCGCAGACCATCACTTTTAGAATGAAACCATTCAAAACCCATCCTAACAGTGAAAAGGCTATGAGAAAAGCCCTAAATTGAGACGAAAGGACAGTACTTAGATTTCTATCCATTTCATCAACTTCTGTTCAATCAGACGATGCCTTGCCAAAGTTGTAGAATGAAGGGAAACAGCATACGTAGTAGCATTTTTAAAAATAGCAAAACCTATGCAAATTCAATGGGCCTCTCTGATTACTTCTTTCCATATGACTTATAGAGGATGGATATCATTATCCTGGAACTCTCTAATGAAAGATGAGACAGGCAGCCAAAGGAGAGATTAACATCTACATATTGTAGGGACGGGGCCCATTATAGCACCAAAGATCTCAACGTCTATAGCAGATTGGGCTGAACCATCCAGACTGAGAGAATAGACGCCACAAAACCACTAAGAACAAAAAGGTAAACCAGTATTTCTAAAGTTGTCACATAGAGATGAAAACACAAGTGGATCTGGTATACAATCCAGTGCATTCCAGTTGGTTTGAATGACAAGTCCCAGATCTCCCATTATTGATCCTAGTTGATATGGTTTGGGGAGTTGTATCCTAGTCAAGTCTCATATTATACAACCTTCTTCAGCACAGAATGTTTTTACAGTACTTGGAAATGAACATAAAACCATGCAAATGAATGGGACTCTCTGACTTGAGCTGAATTGAATTTTACACTTGTATCTCACCCCTTTAGGGAACAATACATCCCTACTTGAGGTGGCTAACATCATAAAATCCCTCCTACAAAAAACAAAACTTATTAAAAACAATTGTACCTCATAAAACCTAAAGGTAAAGGTCACCCTTGCTCAGATGCCTGTTGTATCCGACTCTAGGGCACAGTGATCCTCTTTGTTTATAGACAAAGAACCAATGCTGTCTGCATTTGCACAGGAGTCCATGGACATGTGGCAGGCATGGCTAGAAATAAAACCTGCACCCCATAAAACTTACAATAATAACATACAATTAAAGCTGACCATTATAATGGGCCAAATTGGAAGGAATATGCACCGGTCCCAAACTAAAAGCCAGGGATTGCCAATACATTTGCAAAGGCCTCCTTGAAAAGCCATGTATTCAGTTGCTTTTTAAAGGACTGGAGCGAAGAGGCCTGGCACAGCTCAATTGCAATGGCATTCCACATCACTGGTGCCACCACCGAGAAGGTCCTTCTCCTCATTGTGGACTTCCTAGCCAGTCTCAGGGTCAGTACTGGTGTGAGGGACTACTGGTGTGAGGGACTGCCTATCCAGAAAGGGGCACAGGTGGGCAATTTGGTATGCCTGAAAAAGGGCGGCTCTACACACGCCTGTGATTTGTGCCTCAAGGGTCAAATGCAAGTCAAATATGTCCCCTAAATTGTACACCTGGTCCCTAAAGGAAAGAGCAACTCCCCCCCTCCATCATAGGGACCCAGTCACCTAGACGGGCAGATGCTCCCCCTAGCAATAGCATTTCCATCTTGTCTGGGTTCAGCTTCAGCTTGTTTGTTTTGGTCCAAGCCATAACAGTGGCCAGGCACTCATCTAGGCCCTGGGCCACCTCCACTGTAGAGGATGTAAAGGAGAGAAAGAGTTGGGTGTCATCCACGTATTGGTGACACCACACTCCAAATCCCTGGATGAGCCCAACCAGCGGTTTAATATAAATATTGAATAGCAGCAGGAAGATAAAGGATCTCAGGAAGCTGACATAAACTCCCCAAGCTGGACTTTATGGGAACGACCTCCCAAGAAGGAGCGGAACTGCTGGGAAACAGTGCCCTGAACCTCTAACATAGAAAGTTGACCCATGGTCAATGGTATCAAAAGCCACTGAGATGTCCAGGAGCACCAGAAT
The DNA here is from genome assembly GCA_030440675.1 of Furcifer pardalis. NCBI lineage: Eukaryota > Metazoa > Chordata > Lepidosauria > Squamata > Chamaeleonidae > Furcifer > Furcifer pardalis. The sequence goes on along the minus strand of CP126900.1, from coordinate 2,396,832 downwards.
CAAAGAGGCTCCCCTATCAGCTTCATGAAGGAGGTCATCCTGCAATGCAACCAGAGCGGTTTCGGTGCTATGACGAGCCCTGAAGCCTGACTGGAATGGATCCAGACTTGGTCCATAAAAATCCTTTTCGTAAAATTGTCATTTGTAAAGAGTACATGAACACCCCATTCTGGTATCTCTTTACCAAGCCTATTCCTGAATGGTTCCTGGTCCATCAGTGGGCTTTGTAAGATGTGCTGGCTACTCTAGGAAGAGAAGTGAAGCCAAGAGTAGGCTACTGTTGGATCCTGGTCTTTAAACAAGAAAGGTAAAGAGAGTATATCTGACAAAGAGAGTTTAAATGGCCGTTGAAAGAGTGATGTGATTCTCTTTGCCACACCTTGAAAATAGCAGCTGAAACACCATACAGTCTCAGGAACAATGAGCACAGGTGGAATTATGTACCTATCCAATCTATTTGACTAGATACAATTATTATGTTTTTAAAGGAGTTCCCAGATCTGTTTGCAGGTGAGGAGGGAGGAGGTCAAGTTTATATTTCGGAAACCCTCCTGTATCAGGCACCTCAAAGTGAGATGTCCCTCCTGTGTGATTGTGTCTACTGATTGGGTCCACCATGAAGGTTTCAGAAGTCAGTCTCAAGGCGTATACAGATGTAGATTCGCTACTCAGTTTCCATTTTCCATACAGACCACATCTCGCGCCGTTCCATTTTGTACATATAACAGAAGAGATAAGCTAAGTCAGCAAAACCACTGCTGTAACATTTTATACAGAAGAGTCTTGGCATCAACATAAAAGGCCAACTTCTTTTACCATTTCTGGCCTTCTCTCCTATCTGTTCCATCATTACAGAAGTAGAACATTACCACCTGCAAAATCATGAAGTGAAATGCAAAACAGAACAAGGGCAGCTCTAAGCAAGCAGAATCAGGTGGAGGGAGGTAAAAATCTTGGTTGAGGGAGAAGTCAATATGGAAGCAGGCAGGCAAGTTCCTGTTTCAGTTGGGGGTTAAACAGGATCAGGATGGCAGCTTCAATTGCGGAAAACAACACACTGCCAAGTGTGTGGGTCGCTAGACTGTAGATGATATTGGAAGCAATCTTTAAAACCATCAAAATCTCCATTGTAAATAGGAAAATATAAAGGAGAAGGAAAGAAAGTAAAGCTACAGCTGCCCTAATATGAGCTTTCATTTGGGAATGGCTAAAGTGTGCCCCTTGGCTTGTCATGTAGCAGATGTGATGAAAGAGCGAGACGACATTCAGAATGGAGCAAAGTAAAACCAAACCAAGGGTAAGGGGAAAGGTCCCAAAGAAAATTACATGGAAAGGAACACTAAACTTAAACTGAAAACCTATGTCCATCTCTGAAATATCTGCTGTTGTGTTCCTCTTGTATGGTGTGGAAAAGTTCCAGTAGCTTAGGACAGAGGCAGGTGAGCAAAAGATGATGGATCCCAAAAGAAGCCAAGTCACCGACTTCAAGAACTTCACTTTGCAGAGAAGGAAGAAGTAATGGTTGCAGTTGACAATCTTGATGCAGAGGAAGACAGAGAACCAAGCAGTAAACCAACATCTACACATTAGGCCAAACGTTATCCCGACACCAAGAATAGATGCCACAAAACCACTCTCAACAAAAAAGTAAAACAGAATTTCTAAAATGTTACAGAAGATATTAGTTGCACTGAGGCTTAGCAGGATTTGATTTCTAGGTGACAAACTCCTCTTCTGTACCCATTCACAAATCATCACTTTTAGCATCAAACCATTTAAAACCAATCCTAACGATGAAAAGGCTATGAAAAAGGCCATAAATTGAGATGAAAGGCTGGTACTTAGACTTCTATCCATGTCACCGACCTCCGTTCAAGCAGACCGTGCCCTGTCAATGTTGTGGAATGGAAGGAGAAAGTATATGTAGTAGAATTTTTTAAAATTTCAAAATGAGGAAAAACCTATGCAAATTCAATGGGCCTCTCTGATTACTTCTTTCCATATGACTTAAAGGGGATGGATATCATTATCCTGGAACACTCTAATGAAATCAGAGCCAGGCAGCCAAAGCAGAGATTAACATCTACATAAAATTGGAACTGGGTCCATTATAGCACCAAAGATCTCAACATCTATACCAGATTGGGCTGAAACACCCTATACTGAAGCTGTCACACAGAGATGAAAATGCAACTGGACCTGGTATACAATCCGGTGCATTCCAGTTGGTTTGAATGACAAGTGCCAGATCTCTGATTATTGATCCTAGTTGATATGGTTTCGGGAGTTGCATCCAGAACAAGTCTTATATTATACAACCTCATTTTGAAAGAATACATGAACATCCTAGTCTGGTATCTCCTTACCTTCAGTGATAAGGCCTAGAACACTTTCTTCAGGAATAACATGTTATTGCTCCTCCCAGGTGTGGTACCACCCCAAGCCTGGTGTTCAGAAACATTCCAATTTCCCCCCTTTTTGCAAACATAGTGGAATCCTAAACCCCTTCTCTTTCTCAGGAACCTGAAGACCAACTTGATTTGCCTTTACAAAAGCCAAGAAAAGGAGCAATAAACCTAAACTTAAACTGCCTCTGAAATCTCAGCTCTTGAAATGTGAAATACTGTAGTTACATTTATTGTACACTGTACACTGAAAGCCTTTGTCTGCCTCTGAAATGTCCACTGGTGTGTTCCTCTGATGTGATGTGTAATGTTCCAGTAAGTAAGAGACAGGTGAGCAGAAGATCATTGATCCCAAAGAAAGCCAAGGCACTCATTTCAAAATCTTCACTTTGCAAAGAAGGAAGACGTGATGGTTCCAGGTGACAATCTTGATGCAGAGGAAGACAGAGAACCAAGGAGTAAACCAGCATCTGCACAGAAGGCCAAATGTTATCCAGACAACGAGAATAGATGCCACAAAACCACTCTCAACAAATAAGTAAACCAGAATTTCTTAAATGTTGCAGAAGATGTTAGTTCTGCTGAGACTCAACAGGGTTTGATTTCTAGGAGACAAACACCTCTTCTGTACCCATTCACAGATCATCACTTTTAGCATCAAACCATTTCAACACAATCCTAACAATGAAAAGGCTGTGAAAAATGTCATAAATTGTGACAAAAATATGGTAGTCAGTTTGTCATCCATTTTGTCAACTTTTATTCCAGTAGATGGTGCCTTGGCTAAATTGTGGGATTGGGGGGTAGGGGTGGAGCATAGTTAGAAGATTTTTTTAAGTGTCACGATGACCAAAACTAATGCAAATTCAACGGGTCTTTGATTACTAATTTTCATATTAATGGAGATGGAAATCGTTATCCAGGAACACTATAATGAAACATGAGCCAGGCAGCCAAAACAGTGATTAACATCTACATTATAGACCAAAGATCTCAACACCTGTAGCAGAGAGGGCTGAGATACCACATACTCAAGCTGTTACACAGAGATAAAAACACAAGTGGAACTGGCATACATTAAAGTTGGATTTAATAGCAAGTCTCAGATCTCTGGTTTGGTTTCTGCAGTTGCACCCAGAACAACTCTCAGATTATATAACCTCCTGCAGTACAGAATGTTTTTACAGTATTGGGAACTGAACATAAGCAGATGGTTTCCCCTTGTAGAATATCAGGAAGTGAAATGATTTGTTGCTGTCAACATTGCCAATGGCTATGTCTGTTCTTCTGAAAAACAGAGCAGGGGCAGTTCTAAGCAGGTGGACTCAAGTGGAGGCAGGTCTTGGTTGAGAGAGAAGCCAATGTGGAAGGAGGTGGGCAAGTTCCTGTTTTAGTTGGGGGTTAATCAGGATCAGGATGGCAGCTTCAATTGTCGCAAACATCACACTGGTAAGTGTGCGGATGGCTGAAGTGTTGAAGTTATTTGAATTCAACATAAAAAGCATCAAGATCTCTGTTGCAAATAGGAAAATAAAAAGGAGAAGGAAAGAAAGTAAAGCTGCAGCTGCGTTGATATGAGCTTTCATTTGGGAACGGCTAAAGTGCGCTCCTTGGCTTGTCATGTGGCTGATGTGGCTAAAGAGCGAGACAACATTCAGGACAGAGCAAAGTAAAACCAAAAAAAGGGCAGGGGTAAAGGTCACAAAGAAAATTACAAAGAAAGGTGCCCTAAACTTAAACTGATGTCCATTGTCTGCCTCTGAAATATCAGCTGATGTGTTCCTCTGGAGTAATGTGAAATGGTTCCAGTAGCTTAGGACAGAGGCAGGTGAGCAGAAGATGATGGATCCCAAAAGAAGCCAAGGCACCCACTTCGAGATCTTCACTTTGCAGCGAAGGAAGAAGTGATGGTTCCAGTTCACAATCTTGATGCAGAGGAAGACAGAGAACCAAGCAGTAAACCAGCATCTGCACAGAAGGCTCATTGATATCCAGACAGTGAGAATAGATATCACAAAACTACTCTCAAGAAAATAGTTACACAGAATTTCAAAAATGTTGCAGAAGATGTTAATTGTGCTGAGGCTCAGCAGGATTTGATTTCTGGGAGACAAACTCCTCTTCTGTACCCATTCGCAGATCATCACTTTTAGCATCAAACCATTCAAAACCAATCCTAACAAAGAAAAGGCTATGCAAAATGCCACCATTGGAGAAGAAGGGCTAGTCCTTAGGCTTCTCTCCATTTCACAGACCTCTTTTCAAGCAGACCGTGCCCTGCCAATGATGTGGAATGGAGTGAGAAAGCATATGTAGTAGAATTTTTTAAATGTCAATAGGAGCAGAAACCTATGCAAATTCAGTGGGCCTCTCTGATGACTTCTTTCCATATGACTTAAAGGATATCATTATCCTGGAACACTGTCATGAAACATGAGCCAGGCAGCCAAAACAGAGATGAACATCTACATAATGTAGGAAGTGAGTCCATTATAGCACCAAAGATCTCAACACCTATAGCAGATTGGGCTGAGCCACCATATAGCCAAGCTGTCACGCAGAGATGAAAACACAAGTGGACCTGGTATACAATCACATGCCTTCCTGTTGGTTTTAATGATAAGTCCCAGATCTCTGAGCATTGATCATAATTTGGTATGGTTAATGGTGTTGCACCCTGAACAGCTCTCAAATTGTATAATCTTCTGCAGCACAGATTCTGTTTTTGCAGTACTTGGAACTGAACATAAAACCATGCAAATGAGTGGGACTCTAACTCGGAGTCCATACAAATCCTTTTCATAAAACGGTCATTTGTAAAGAGTATCTCAACACCCTATTCTGATATCTCCTTCCCAATCCTACTGTTTCCTGGATCATCAGTGGGCTTTGTAAGATGTGTCGGCTATTATAGGAAGAGAATCCAAGAGTAGGCTACTTTTGGATATTGGTCTTTAAACAAGAAAGATCAAGAGAGTATATCTGACCAAGAGTCTTTAAATAGCCATTGAAAGAGAGATCCACACTACTCTTTGCAACACCTTGAAAATAACAGCAGTAGTAATATAGCATCACAGGAACAATGAGTGCAGGTAGAACTATGTATCAATCCAATCTAATTTGCTATCTACAATTATTATGGTTATAAAGACATTTCCAGGTCTGTCTACAAGTGAAGATGGAGGAGGCCACGTTTATATTTTGGGAGACCTCCTGTATCAGGAACATGGGAGTGAGATGTCTCTCCTGTCTAATTGTGTCCACTGGTGGGCCCACCATGAAGGTTTCAGGAGTCAATCTCAAGGCTCATACAGATGTTGATTCTCTACTCAGTTTCCATGTTCCATATGGGCAATATATTGCCCCATTCCATTGTGTGCATATAACAGAAGAGATCAGCTAAGTCACTGCAATAACATTTTATACAGAAGAGTCTAAGCAACAACAGCAAGGGCCAAGTTCTTTTACTATTTCTGTCCTCCTCTCCTTTCTCTTCCATCATTGGAGAAGAAGATGGTTCCCCACTGCAAAATCATGAAGGGAAATGAAAAAGAGAGCAGGGGCAACTCTATGCAGGTGGACTCAGGTGGAGGCAGGTAAAAGTCTGGGTTGAGGGAGAAGCCAATGTGGAAGCAGGGAGGCAAATTCCTGTTTCAGTTGGGGGTTAAGCAGGATCAGGATGGCAGTTTCAATTGCAGAAAACAACACACTGGCAACTGTGCGGTGGACTATAGTGATGATAGCATTGGAGTTCGTCTTAAAAACAACCAGGATATCTGTTGTAAATAGGAAAAGGAAAAGGAAAAAGAAAGAAAGTAAAGCCACAGCTGCCCTGATATGAGCTTTCATTTGGGAACGGCTGAAATGTGCTCCTTTGCTATTCATGTGGCAAACATGGCGAAAGAGCGAGACGACATTCAGAATGGAACAAAGTAAAACCAAAAAAGGGATAGGGGCAAATGTCCAACTGAAAACAACAAGGAAAGGAACACTAAACTTGAACTGAAAACCTTTATCGGGCTCTGAAATCTCCGCTGTTGTGTTCCACTGGCGAATTATGAAACCATTCCAGTAATTTAGGATAGAGGCAGGTGAGCAGAAGATCATGGATCCCAAAAGAAGCCAAGGAACCCACTTGGAGATCTTCACTTTGCAGTAAAGGAAGAAGTAATTATTGCAGTTGACAATCTTGATGCAGAGGAAGACAGAGAACCAAGCTGTAAACCAGTATCTGCACATATGAATAAACATTATCCAGACACCAAGAACAGCTGCCACAATACGACTCTCAGTAAAAAAGTAAATCAGAATTTCTAAAATGTTGCAGAAGATGTTAGTCGTGCTGAGGCTCAACAGGATTTGATTTCTAGGAGACAAACTCTTCTTCTGTACCCATTCACAGATCATTACTTTTAGCATTAAACCATTCAAAACCAATTGTAACAATGAAAAAGCTATGAAAAAAGCCACAAACTGAGATGAAAAGGTGACACTTAGAGTTCTATCCATTTCACCGACTTCTGTTCAAGCAGACTGTGCCCTGCCAAAGGTGTGGAATGGAGGTTGAAAGCATATGTAGTAGAATTTTTTAAAACGTCAAGATGAGCCAAAACCTATGCAAATTCAATGGGCCTTTCTGATTACTTCTTTCCATATGACTTGATGGGGATTGGTATCATTCTCCTGGAACACTGTAATGAAACGTGAGCCAGGGAGCCAAAACAGAAATTAGCTTCTACATACTGTAATGTAAGAACAGCGTCCATTTTAGCATCAAAAATCTCAACACCTATGCATGTTCATATACCCAAGCTGTCACAGGGAGATGGAAACACATGTGGACCTGGTATTTGGTAAACAATCCATTGCATTACAGTTGGGTTGAAGGATAGGTCCCAGATCTCTGACCATTGCTCCAAGGTGGTAGGGTTTTGGGAATTGCACCCAGAACAAGTCTCATATAATAGAACCTTCTGCAGTACAGAAAGTTTTTACAGTACTTAGAACTGAACATAAAACCATGCAAATGAACAGGACTTTCTGACTCGGAGTCCATCAAAATCCTTTCCATAAAATTGTCATTTGTAAAGAGTACATCAACACCCTATTCCGGTATCTCCTTACAGGATGTCTGTCTTGAGAGAAGAAAGATTACCAAAGCATTATTATTTAAAAGGCAAGGATATTTCCATTGGCTTTTGGACTTCAATTCCCAGATACCTCTGTCAATTCCCCATTGATCAGCCAATGTACTGACTTTAGCTTATAGGAATTGAAGTCCCCCTGTGGGGTGTGGGCCCCACATTGGAACCCACTGATCCAGAGTATATTATAATCCCCTCTCTTATTTCATCATCCTGGCTGCAGGTTGTCATTAAGGCTCTTAAAACTGACCATTATCCAGAATTATCACTCCGTAGTATTTTACAGGTTGATTAACAAGCTACTTATAACCATCGATTCCAGCAATGCCAAGAGTTCAATAGAGAACGGTCTCCCATGGGCCCAAATAATGGCTGTTGAGGTCAACTAGAGTTCTCCTTGCTCAATAAAGCAAAGCCAGATTTCCTTCCAACCTGATGAATGAGGATTGGTGAAACTCCTTCTTCTTCTGCCATGTCCCCCAGCAAACATTTGTTCCTTCCATGTGACCTTGTGGGCATCTATCTGTGAAATTCGTTTCCACACATATAAGTGAAGCATTCAAGCAAATACTTTAGTGTTTCAATTGGGGGTGGAGTGGATTTTTTTTTAAAATCTAGCCTTGTCTTTGCTCTTCCGAAATCAGAGGAAGCCTGACAAGATCAACAAAGGACATTTAAGGTAGTAACAGCAAATGTTTTGATAAGGGAAGGTTGGAGTTTGAACAGCCAAGAAAATCAAAGTTATCTTAAGTTCCGTCTTTGGCCATTTTTATACTAAAGCAGGGGTGCCCAAACTATGGCTCACAGGCCAGATCTAGCCCCTGACACCAGTTCTTCCAGCCCACACTGCCCTCGTCACTCCTGGAAATGGACACAAAATGCGCCTGCATGAGCACGTTTTACTTCCGCTTCCACGAGCAATGAGGGCAGCGGGCCAGATGAATTGGCACCAGGAGCTGGGGAGCCCTGTAGTTTGGGAAACCCTGGTTTAAGCAGAGAAAATGGCAGCCAGCAGACAGTGGTCTATGGGGTCAGAAAGGGTCGGAATCAACTGTGCAACTGAACAACAACAAAAATCGATCTCATCCTGTAGCAAAACACAGATTGCAAGGCCTATTTTACTTCTGCTTCTGGTGGGAGGAATCATGTGACCGACACACTGAACCACATGACTGGCCCACAACCCAAAAAGTTTGGGCACCCTTGTACTTAAGGATATGCTCATTGGCAGAGCAGTGAATCTTGAAGTATAGGGCCTCTCCATGAAAAGTCCCCAAATGTCCACCCTATTGGACAATAACAATAATAATAAATGTTCACAAGGATTTGTGCAGTTTACTCAACCTAACACGTTTCCTCAATGGCTAAATGGCCCTGTGCACCTTCTTTTGCAGTTACACGTGTTGTATCCACATTCACATTTTAAAATGTGTTATGTGTGAAAGAAAGGGGAAAAAAGGAAAAAAGTAATGCAAAAAAGAAAGACAACAGATTGCAAGTAGATCAATAGGGAGCACTTCGATGGGAAGGTAAACAGCGTTCCGTGTGCTCCGGTGTCTAGGCATGCCTGCCACATGACCACGGAAACGTCTGCAGAAGCAGACAGCGCTGGCTCTTCGGCTTTGAAACAGAGATGAGCACTGAACCCAAGAGTCGGATACGACTGGCTTTTGAGCAAGGGAAACCTAGCAGATCTTATGTGTGTGAGGACTTCTGTGTCTTAATATCCATGAAAACTCACACTGAAATAAGCACATTAGTATTTAGCATGCCACACTATTTCTGCTTTTATTTTATATGTATTATGCATGGAGAAATAGACTAACAAGACTTCCTCTTATAAACACGATGCATTTGCTTCTCCAGTCTAAAAAACCTTTTGACTTTTTTTTTTATAGCCAGCAGGCAAGATAACTTTCTCTTTCAAATAAAAATTGTTTACCGGCTCTCTCTACTCAATGTGTCTGCAAAACACCACCAACACATACACTCCCGATGTGCCTTCCAGGGCATGGTGCATCTCAATGGAATCCTTCCAGAGCTCATCTGTAGATCTCCACCAGCTTTTGGAAAATGTAGTCCAAGAAAAGAAATGTCTGCAGTTTCTGCAATTGGCCTTTTTCTTCTCCTGTATTTTTGGGGCATATATATATATTTGTTGCGTCACATCTAGTTAATGTCTGTTTCCACTGGAAAGTATATTAACTTTCCAGTGGACTTTGAGCCGCAGGCTCCATCATGGATGGCGAGCCCCATTGTGTACATTGAGTCCTGGGCTCCATGGAGGATGATAAGCCCGGGCTCTGGGTGTGCTAACGTCCAGTTACGGTGCTGATAGAGGATAATGTGTTTACTGGATTGTTCACTGCTTTATTGTTTGAATTTATTTATTGGGATTTATTGTGCTTTTGATATTTTGTGATGTTCTGTGATACCATGTTAGCCGCCCTGAGTCGCTCTGTGAGTAGGGTGGCATACAAGTGGGAACAAACAAACAAACTTGTGACCCGCCCAGAGAGTGTGCTAAGCTATTGCTATCCCTCTTTCCAGCCTACACCCAAAGTCGGTGATGACAAACCTTGGCACTTCAGGTATTTTCCTTGATCTTTATTCTCCATCACATATAACTTGTGCAAACACTGTGCAAAACCAGCGTTCTGTTCTTTTGATAAACAAAGCATCCCACACACAACACACAGGGAGAGAGAGACACATAAGCACAAAACCTGATAAATTGTTGAAAAGACACAAAACCAACTTCAGTGTTACTCATCCTTAACACTCCATGCAACACAGTAGTGGCTGCTGCTCTTTGAAAACATGTCAACAGAGTCGCATGAAATGTGCCTTAAAGTGAGTTTTTCTTGTGTTCAATTTGCTTTGTTTTTAAGGGGGGGGGGGTCCTTCATATTCTCTTTCTCATTTGAGAGTGTAAGAAAATGCCTCATTCTCTCTTAGGGAAAAGAGATTCCCACCCACCCACCCAATTCCTCACCCACTCCTCTTGAAACTGTCTTTTTTCATGTTCTCAAATGGTAGCTACAAAGGTAAAGGTCTCCCTTGCTCAAAAGCCAACCGTATCTGACTCTATGGCCATGATGGCAAACCTTGCCACTCCAGGTGTTCTTGGACTTCACTTCCCAGAAGCCTAAGTTAGCACTCCTGCTGATCAGGGCTTCTGGAAATTGAAGTCCAAGAACAGCTGGAGTGCCAAAGTTCACCATCGCTGGCGAAAGTCATTTGCCCAAACAATATATCCAAAGTCCTTTGTCTTCTATTTTGGATTTATTTACATTCACAGAAGGATGGTGCGAGGAATCTTTGTATTACTGTGCCCCTTCTTGTATCATCCTTCCCATTAAAATATATATATTTTTCATTCCATTCTTGTCTCAAGAACCCAGAGGAGCATTCATACACTCTGAGCTGTAGGGCAGGAATTGAGGAATGAATTCTCATTGGACTGAGGTACCAAATGCTTCTGACACTGTTCCCTCTATGGACTTCTAAATCTCCCAACCTAAACTGCAAACTCTTTGGCTTCGATAATCTCTAGTCCATTCTAGTGGACTTGAACTTCAATGTTTGTTTTCTTATGGTCAAGTTCTGTGTGCTCTGTTTTCTTTTTTCCATTTAGCTTGTGCTGCCATCTACAGCCAGCCAAGACTAAGCTACAGAGAAAGAAGGTACAGTTAAAAAAAAAAGAGAGATAGAAGAATCAGAGACTGGTGATGGTGAACCTTGGCACTCCAGGTGTTCTTGGACTTCAATTCCCAGAAGCCCAAGTCAGCACTCCTGCTGATCAAGGCTTCTGGGAATTGAAGTCCAAGAACGCCTGGAGTGCCAAGATCAACCATAACTGAACTAGGAGTAAAAAGAGTGATAATAAACTTCCCCACACCAAAATATTTGTCTTCAGTGGTTTTCCACTCCTCAACATGCTGAGTCTCCTTGCTAAGATCTCCCTGCCTCTTATGAGCAAGACCTATTTGCTTCCTATTTATCTATTTATCATATGATGATTATCTACATCACAGGTTCTCAACCTTTTCAAGCGGTGGGCCATGCTTCCTCAGACAGCTTTGGGAGCCGGGTGGCCATTTTGCCCTGCCTGCCACACATAGCACTTCCAGTTGTGGAGGTGGTGGGCCACATGAAATGGTGCAGTGGGCCACATCTGGTCCCCGGGTCGTAGGTTGAGAACCCCTGATCTACATTAATGTTGATATAACAGAAAGCACAAATTGACCATCTCAAGGTCCTAGCTAGAATTCCACATCCAAGTTTGAAAGCCATTGACCGGCTACCCATATATAGTCAAGTATAAGCCAACCCGAATATAAGCCAAGGCACCTAATCTTTACATGAAAACCCAGGAAAATAGATTGACCCATGTATAAGCTGAAGGTGGGAAATGCAGCAGCTGCTAGTGAGTTTCTATAATCAAAATACATGAAAATATGGTAAAATTAATTAAATTGTTGGCACATCTCAATCTGGCATGGTTATGGGACCCTTGTGGTCATTGACCCGAGTAGAAGCTGAGTCCCCTTTTTGGGGGTAAAAAACTCGGATTATACTCAAGTATATACGGTATATCTGTGACACTAGGCAAGCCCTCCAGTGTGCCTCCAAATGCGCATAAAGGACATCTAAATATCTACCACAACCTGTCCTCACTCCGTTCAGCAAACTTTGCTTCCTATGAAAACCAATCTCTTGCTTTTACTTTACATCTCCGCCCCATTTCCCACCTGTTCTTCTCCACACAAAAATTCCCATATTTTGCACAAAAGCTCCTTGTGCTTCTTGAAACTTCCCTGGATTGAGCAGTGCACAAGGAGCTTTTGTGTAGGAATTCTCATAATTCTGTGTAGAATTACTTCTGAAAGAGAAAGAGACGCAAAATGTTTGAGAAACTCCATGGGATTTGGCCATGAAATATCTCATCCCCACACAAAAAAAATCTCATCACAGAAAACTCTCATTCTAGCTCAGCAGGATTTCTTTCTCCTCAGTTTCTCTAGAGAAGGGGTCCCCAACCTTTTCAAGCCATGGGCCGGGTCACACTCTCTCAGTCAGCTTCGAGGGCTGGGTGGTGATTTTGCCCTGCCTGCACGATGATAAGTCGGCAGTTCAAGACCTGGGTACTACATGGTGGATTGAGTGCCTGTCTCTGTCCCACCTCCTGCCAACCTAGCAGATTCAAAGCAAGAAATTGCAAGTTAGATAAATAGAGACCCACATTTGGTGGTGGTGGTGGGAATCTTGGGGACACGAAAGGAGCCTCGCTCAGGCGTCCCCTGAGTAGAGTTTCTCCAGCAGAAATCCTTACAGCCCAGAATGATTTCTGACAAAAAAATTATTATTATTATCCTTTAGTTTCTTTCCTAGCACTTCAAGCAGTGGTCAGGAGTGTAGACCTGACTTTACTCAAGGCAAAACAGATATCCTTCCTCCCCTCATTCATCTTTCCAACAATCCTATGGTGGGTTACGCTAACCAGTAGATCATATTGGCATATCCTATCATGCACTCTCCTTCACATATTTTATCCCCTTGCTTCATTTTTTGCAACTCTAAGCAAAACACAACTCCCTCAGTATCTAGTTTCCTCTTGGGAAAAGTTTTTTTTAACAGCTCTAATTTGCTACCAAGTGTATAGATCATTCATGTTTACCAAACTGGGCATTTCTTTTTTTCCCCCTCCCTCATCTCCTTACTGAAACTAACAAAAGCTGATGATTAATTTTGGGGCGTTCTGCCGACACTGCAGAAACCACATCTCAACCAGCAAGCAGAGGGGAGCAGGGTGAGAGGGGGGAGAAAGGATTTTAATCAGTCTCCGGTGTAGTTACATCTTACATTAGGAAAGCTCTCAGGTGGGGAGGAGAAAGAAGTTTGGAGATATTAAACTTTAATGAGCAGATCAGTCAAACTTATTGCTGTATCAACAGTAAGCCGAGCCTCCAGAGGGGAACAAGGCCAGTCCCTCCATCAATCTTGGCAGATAAGTATTGTCGCTCACCGTCAGCTTTCATTACATCTTCTACCTGTCGAATGTGGATGGAGGAAGAAATCCCAACCACTCCAATCGCCAGGAAGAAAGAAGCCAATCAACCTGCTTAACAAAGGTAGGTAGGTAAGTAGGTAGACATTGGTTGGTTGGCTGGCTTGGCTGGCTGGCTTGGCTGGCTGGCTGGTTGGTTGGTTGGCTGGTTGGTTGGTTGGTTGGTTGGTTGGTTGGTTGGCTGGTTGGTTGGTTGGTTGGTTGGTTGGTTGACCGATCGGCCAACCAACAAGCTGACCAGCCAATTGACCCCAAAGATTGATTACAGGCAAACTGCCAGTACTGTCTGTGTCTGCAGACATTTCCATAGTCATGTGGTAGGCATGACTAAATGCAAGGGCACATGGAACACTGTTACCTTTCCCACCAAAGCAGAACAGTTATACCTCGTTTAAAAAGCATAATGCGTTCTACAGGATTGCTCTTTAAGTGAGTTTGTTCTTTAAGCGAAACACCATTGTAAATGACCAATTGTGGGGGGGGGGGACTGCGAACCCCGATTCATTTGTTAAGCGAGTTTTTGGTTGGGTTTATTTGTTAAGCGAAGCGAAAATTCAGAGAAAATTCTGCTCTTTAAGTGAGTTACTCTTTAAGCGAGATGCTCTTTATGCAAGGTTTGACTATGTATTTATCTGCTTGCAATTTCTTGCTTTCAGACTGCTAGGTTGGCAGGGACTGGGACAAATAACAGGAGATCACTCCGTCGTGCAGGACTTGGGCCTCGAACTGCTGACCTGCTAACCTTCTGGTCATCAATTTCGGTGTCTTAACCACTAAGTCACCACATGTGCCACATAATGAGTTGGAAATAAGATGCCATGTCAACATAAGACTTGTGTTTCAAGTGTCTCAGGTAAGTGTTGAAGAAGATGCCATCTTTGAAATTGGTCATCAAAGACAGAACTCCTGGCACAGTTATAGCTCACACTTTTGATACCTGGAGTTGTTGTTATTCTCCTGGCTAAGCTTCATGAAAAGCATAGAGCAGTGATGGCGAACCATGGCACTCCAGGTGTTCTTGGACTTCAATTCCCAGAAGCCCTGATCATCAGGAGTACTGACTTGGCCTTCTGGGAATTGAAGTCCAAAAACGCCTGGAGTGCGAAGGTTGGCCATCACTGGCATGGAGCACCTGACCTTCAGCTGTGTGCTTGTTACACATGGCAAAGAACAAGCTGCCCACCACAATAGTGACTCATGAACATGGGAAGGCCATGACCAATACCATATCGATCGGTCTTCCCATGCTCAACCACAGAAGCAGAGAGATTGCTAACCTCCAATTGAAGGCATTGTTGCAAGGCTGCAGGATTATGCGCAGATGCAACTCATCTTCCTCGTGCACGCTGCTATAATATCTTCCATCTCTCTAGGTTCATTCAGGAAGCAAGCATTCTCCCACACACACCTTTCCCCCACCTAAGTTGCCCACTCTGTGCGGCTTTGTGTGGCTGACTTAGGCTTCTGGGAATTGAAGTCCAAAAAACAAAGGTTGAGAATCACTGCCCTAGTCCAGTCCTACAGATCAATGCAGACTACTCTACTTGCTCAAAACCTTTTCACTATCCAGTTCGCAGAAGGGAAAGAAGCCTTGGTACTGAAGGGAAATATTCCCTTGTCTTGCATGGCGAGGAGCAAAAGATGATCTGATTTCTCATTCTTGTGTGACACAAGAATGGAAATGAAGTCTAGGTTGTTTCAAAGACCCAAAAAAGGATTTGCTTACAATTTGTAAACCATCATCCTTTATTGCTTTGTTCTTTCCTTCCGTCTGTCTGTCTTTATCATTTTATGACTTTGCAAAGATTCCCCTATTTCGTCCAGAGACAAAATTCAGGACTTTACAAGGGGTTCCAATTTGTTCCATAGTGCTAAAGAGATCGCCGGTTTGTTTCCTGGATCTTAAATTATTTCTAAATTCAGAACCCGAGCAACAATTTCACTGACCTGAAGGTGAAACCAACATAGCTTGATATACATAATCCCTTAATTCTTTCCCTGCCTCCCTTCAGATCATTTTAAATGTTTGGCTGGCTAAATCCATTCAAATCACTTTTGCTTCATTCCCGGTACAGTATAAGCAAATGATAGGGTTGTGGCATTATGACATTATGCCAGAATCCTGTTACTGACATAGGCTGCAACAGGAATAAATATAAATTCAGCACTAGATTAGTTTTAAAAGTTTAAAAAGCTAAATATGGCCTTAATGCCCCTAATTAAAACCAATTAAGCCTAGTTAAAGGTAAAGGTCACCCTTGCTCAAAAGCCAGTCGTACCCGACTCTAGGGTTCAGTGCTCATCTCTGTTTACAGCCAAAGAGACAGCACTGTCTGCATGTGCAGACATTTCCGTGGTCACGCGGCAGGTGTGCCTAGACACTGGAGTGCACAGAATGCTGTTTACCTTCCCACTGAAGTGGTACCTATTTATCTACTTGCAATTTCTTGCTTTTGAACTGCTAGGTTGGCAGGAGCTGGGACAGAGACATGAGCTCACTCGGTCGTGCAGTACTCAGGTCTCAAACTGCTGACCTGCTGACCTTCCAGTCATCAAGTTCATCATCTTAATGTATATACATGAGTATAAGTCTAGTTTTTTAGCCCCTAAAATGAGATCCAAAAAAGGGACTCCACTTATACTCAAGTCAACAACCCCAAGGGTCCCAAAACTGGGGTGGTGCAAATTCAAACATACATTTTTTAAAAAGCACAAACACTACCGTAAAAACTCAAAAAAATGCCCATACAAATGTCTGAATAAATTAATTTTACGGTATTTTCATGTATTTTAATTATTGTAATTCACTAGCAGCAGCTGCATTTTCCATCCCCGACTTGTACTCAAGTCAATCTATTTTCCTAGTTTTAGAGGTCCAAATTAGGTACCTTGACTTATATTTGGGATGACTTAGAGTCGAGTACATATGGTAAACTCTAAGCCACCCAAGGGCCTACAAATTAAATCTACAAACACTTAAAAGTCTTCACCAAGAACTAAAACAATCCTGCTGGTTTTACTGAATCGTTTATTAGGTTATGAATTAATTAAGGTCTTTTTTCCGAGAGGCTATCCGCTTTGAAACTTCACAACCTATCGAACCTGGACAGCCGAGAATTCCCCGCCACCTCCCTGTTAGAAAAGTTTGCCAATATTCATTGAATTCTGTGCAAATTCAGTTGAAAGAGTCTCTGCTTCTGCACTGGAGGCAATACCTCTTGCTGGGTCGGAAGAAGACATGACAGGTTGTCTTGTTGTGCCCTGCTGTGATGTAAAGCAAGACACGAGCAAGACTTCTGGACATCTCGGCTCGGAGTGCCGCTTAAACGCAACGCTGCCCTTCCAACTGGATCCCTGCAGATCCTCTGGTCTGGTATTGTCCAGTCTGACCAAGAGATGGCGGTGGAGTACATTGCACAAACCCAGATCTACCGCCCGAAAAGCGGTTCTTGAAATCCTGGCTTAGCAGACTTCAGTGTTTGCCTTGCATTTTGCAATTCCCTTTCCTAAGAATTGATGCCTTATTTCAGAATTATAAGGCTCTGTCGCACTCTCTATTGTCAAAAAGTGCAGCTTGGGAGACAACTCAAAGCCAGTCGGGTACGTCATCTGATGCCAAACAACCCCACGCAGGTGGGGGTGGCAGGACAGGATGGAGCAAGTGCACAAGAAAATATGACAAAGTGTACACTGCACACTGGTGGGAGGAGGAGACCCACCGGTGTGCAGTGTGCAAGGAGGAAGGGCACCGCTTCCCACCAGCCACACTGGATTAGATGGATTTGGCGGGTATGGATAGGCTACATTGGGGAGGGGGCAGAAAAGATTCCCCCCATCCCTGGTCTACTAAAATGCACAGATTCCAGAGTGAAGAGTGTGTTTCAGACGATCCAGTGACAGTCTGCCCAACTCAGGCATTGAGGCGTCACACTGCACACAGGTGGAGCCGCGGTGCATTCCTATTGGAAAAAAACATCTTTTTTTGGGATTCAAAAAACAAACTGTCTTATCTCCTTCTGGGCTCTAACATCCACGTTGTACGTAGAACTGCCAGGTTTATAATTAAGGCATCAGCTAAAAGAATCGAATATGTCAATCAAATTGGAGTATCCTGCAAGGGAGATTCACTTATCTGACTATCGATATGCATGAATTAATTGTATTTAGGGACCTTCTCCAGTTTACATTCTTTAAAAGTAGTTCAGGTATGTATATATTGTATTTATTGAATTTTTATTGTATTTTATTGCACTTCATTGCATTGTACAGATTTTAAACTCTTATGTTATTGATAAGGTTGTAAGACTAATCAATTAATAAATACTCATTCACACAAAAAGGAAACCAGAAGAGAATTTAGTGATCAGGCGGATTAAACATACTTTAAATGCTCCACACCTTAATTACTACACACTGATGGCTTGGATTAAGCCTACTTAAGTGACATCGGAGCAGCCATTTGGCCAACTTCCTCCATGATCCATCCCTTGCCCGACCTACTGAGATGGACTGTAGCAGCGATGGTGAACCTTGGCACTCCAGGTCTCCATGGACTTCAATTCCCAGAAGCCCTGATCAGCAGGAAGGGTGACTTGGGTTTCTGGGAACTGAAGTCCAAGAACATCTGGAGTGCCAAGGTTCATCATTCCTGGATAGTCTGAAACATACTTTTCATTCTGTGCATTTTAGTAGATCAGGCTGGGAGGGGGGGAATCTCTTCAGCCCCGTCCCACATTTAGCCTATCACACCCACCAAATCCACCTAAACCTCCCCTCCAAACTTCAAGTCCACCTATATGTATTAGGTTTTTTATTTTATCCTGCTTTAACTTTAAAAAAATACTTTTTGTTCACTCCCATTGGTTTTATTGTTTCATATTTTCTTTCATGTGCAATTTGAATCTGCTGGAAGATACCTAGGTGGTAATTTGATTGACTATTATACAGTACTTTTTAAAAAGGGGGGGGGGAAGCATATCAAAAGCACTCAGAAAGAAAGAACTAACCTTGCAGAACCACGATAATAAAATCCTTTTATCGCAAATCTTGCGTGCGACTGCTTTGCAAAGTCGAGATATAAACGTAACTCCTCTACATTATATATTCCTGAATTTTGATCTTCAAAGAATACCCCCTGGAAAGAAGCCTTAGCGCACCGGTAGGCGTAGCAAAATATATGGATATTTCAAAGCTTGTTTAATGTGAATTGTTATTAAGAGGAAGCCTGGGATATCCAGCATACATTTGTTGCAGTATTTTTTTTTTTCAAAATACTTGATGGCGAAGAATCTGCCTGTGTTATCTTGCAACATTATAAAACACCTGAAGAAGCAACTGCATTGTCGAAAATGTGCCCCCGTGCTTTTTTAAAAAAAAGAAACCGAAAAGGAATAAGACCCCGAAACAACTTAAAAGGAGTGAGTCATTCGAAGTGAAGAATACATTCAAAGCGATTTGCTTCTCTCTTTTGTTATTTCAGTTCACAAACAGCCTGTGAATAATCTATACTTTTATCAGATTTCCTGTTCTAGTTGCACAAATTACCATGCAAGTGGCATGAAAGGGGAAGCCTTGAAATGCAGAAGGTTTGCAAGCGGAGCATTTGTGAATGCTCTAAAGGTGATCAGAGCAGAGATCCCAAGAAAGAGAGCTAGACCTGCAGTACTGTACCCTATACATCTCCACCCACACTTATACTTTAACAAAAATTGTCTGCCATTAAGTTAATTCCAACTGATTAATACCCTTTCTAGGGTTTTCCAGGTAGATAATACGTAGGTTTGTCCCTGCAAGTGGTTCAAGATCTCCCTTGCTCAAAAGCCAGTCATATCCGACTCTAGGGTGCAGTGCTGATCTCCATTTACAGCCAAAGAGCCAGTGCTGCCTGTGCTTGCAGATGTATATGTGGCCATATGGCAAGCATGACTAGATCACCCATGATGTAGGCTCTGCCCATGATGTAGGCTCCGCCCATGACATAGGCTCCACCCACAGTGTGGTAGCAAAAAAAAATTGCCGCCCACCCCTGATTCCTTTCTTCTAGGACAGGGTTCCACAAACCTGGCTCAACAGGTGTTCATGGACTTCAATTCCCACAAGCCCTGATCTACAGGTGTGCAGAGTTGGGCTTCTGGGAATCGAAGTCCATGAACACCTGGAGAGCCACTTTGAGGACCTATGCCAGTGATGACAAACCTTGGCACTCTAGATGACCTTGGACTTCAATTCGCTCATGTAGTCAGAACTCCAGATGATGAGGTCTTCTGGGAATGGAAGTTCAAGAACATCTGGAGTGCCAAGGTTGGCCATTTCTGGACTAGAGCAGGTAAAGTGGGTGAGGAAGTCAATGGCACTGAGGCAGGAAGTGTTGCTCTAGCCTCGCCTCTTGCTCCCCCTGCAAGGAAGGAGAATGGCTTCCTCCCTCCATCTTGGACATGTGAAGAAGGGACAGTAAGTAAAATACTTTCTTTTTTGCCACACCAGTTTAGAAGGGAGACACGATTGTATTGCAGAGCTTCTTTCTTCATTCGCGGTTTTCCATAGGAATTAATTGAAAACAAACCAGAATAGGAGAACTTTATTTTTAATTTTTTGGAATAGTAGCCGTGTTAGTCTGTGGTTCAGCCATATCAGAAAACAAAACAAAATAAACAAAACAAAACAAAAAACACTGTAGCACTTTAAAGACTAACTGCTATATTTTTATTGTTAGCTTCCGTGGATCACGTCCACTTCTTCAGACAAGGAGCTTAAAGTGCTTTAAAGTGCTACAGTGTTATTTATTTTGTTTTGTTTATTTTATTTTGTTTTGTTTTCTGATATGCTTGATTTTCAATGGAAAATCATGATTTGCACCCTCTTGTGGCCAGTTGTGTGATTGCGCCTCAAGATTCTTTTGCCGCAGAAGTCCCGAAACTGACTTTTAAAGTGCCGAATAACTTTTTAAAAACCCTTATTTTTAGACCTTGTTATTGTTGACCCATCTATAGGCTGAGTCCCCTTTTTGGACCTCATTTTTGGGGTTAAAAAACTTGATTTATATTTGTGTATATACGGTACTACCAAGAATGCACGCACAGAGCTCTCCGGGCATAATCTAGAGCAGCGTTTCCCAACCTTTGGTTTTTGGACTTCCATTCCCAGAAGCCTAAGTCAACTCCCCAAGCACTGGTCAGCCAATGGATTGACGTAGGCCTCTGGGAATTGAAGTCCACCAGTGTTCGGTGGAACATAGTTTTGGACACGCTGATCTAGAGGCTTGTAATTGTGTCACTCTTTCTGCCTGACACAATGAGAGATTATGAGATTAAGTGCTTTATTGATGAATATGTATGAAGGAGGCAGATTTGGGTTGAAGAGTGTCCTTATACAGCCGGAGAAAGGATGAGAGATAAATCAGCCACTTGAGTTGCAGGGAAGAGTCCATTAACCATATTGGCTGGGTCCCCGCAAATAGCTTTTGACAAAGGGAAACGCCACACACTCTACTAAATAAACTACATATGATTTATCTGTTTACTTCACTTGCAGGTCACCTTTCCTCGAAGAGCTTGGAGCAGCTTTGTAATAGTTTTACAATATCCCTGTAGATTGAGAATGTTATTAAAGAGAGATCGGCAGGATTGTCTCCCAAATAAATTCATGCTTCTAAGGAGATCCCGGTTTGGTCTGGATTAATTTGTGCTCCATCTGATTTTATTCGTGCCTAGACAGGAATATGAATCAACACCAATGTTTCCGGTGATTTCTGCCTGTCTGCAGTGTCCAAGGCGGAGAAGCTGACTAAAGCTTTTTGATAAGAGGGGCTAAATCAGAGCTGTGAAAAGTTACTTTTCCAACTATGAGAAGCACCCTCTCTTGTAACCTGGGAAAGTAACTTTTCTAAAGTCAGAACATTGTCAGATGAACAACTGTGAAGAAGAGATAATGTGAGTGAACATGGGGGGAGGGGACAGTAATTTTCTCAAAATTAATTGGTTTCCACGTCGAAGATGAAGAAATTTGGTAAATTCTGCCAAAAGAGGAAACAAGAAAAGAAATTCTCTGTCCTTTGGCATTAGCCAAATCCTTGAGCGGAGTTTCTTCTACAAAACGCCTTTCAACCCAGAATAACTTCTGGCACGAAATTATGATTACCCAAATTCAATAGATTTCCTAGCCTGTGAGAGTCATTTCTATGAACAGTATTTTTCTAAGTCTTTCTAACCCTGGGCTGATAATATCAAAGGTGACGCAATTTCTTCCTCTTTTTTATTTGCTTTTTGGGGAAGCTTTTAAAAATTCTCTGCTACTGAACTATGAGAACGAGTACACTTTCTGCCCTCAAACAGAGGCAGGATCGGTGCAGGCTGCGACCAACTGCCATTAATTGTGTTGTCAAGTTTGCAGGACAAGAAAATAGATATTCGATCTTGCAGTCTCACAAAGCTCTGTAGTACAGGAGAGCAAACTGAGATCTTGGGCTCCGGGAAAATAATTTCACCATGTTTCTTCCAAAAAGTAGACTAGCCTTGAGCTGTATTCAAAGGCAGTCCTATGTCAGGGTCATTGCAGTAGTCTATGCAGACCATAAGGGACTGCAGTGGATTAGTGGTTAAGATGTTGAACCTGACAACTGGAAGGTTGGCAGGTTAACCGTTTGAGACCTGAGTACTGCACGATGGAGTGACTCCTGTCTCTGTCCCAGTTCCTGCCAACATAGCAGCTCAAAAGCAAGATATTTATTTATTTATTTGTATTTATATACCGCCCTCCTCACCAAGGGAGGTTTGACACATCATAAAACATCAGAACAATACAGGTTAAAATAATTAAAAAAGTTTTGAATTTGCAAGTAGAGAAATATGTACCACTTTGGTGAGAAGGTATACAGTGTTCTGTGCACTCTGATGTCTAGGCATGCCTGCCACATATCCACAGAAACATCTACAAATGCAGACAGCATTGGCTCTTTGGCTATCAACAGAGATGAGCACTGAACCCGAGAGTCAGATATGACTGGCTTTTGAGCAAAGGCGACCTTTACCTGTACCAGTGTTGGCAAACTTTGGCACTCCAGGTGTTCTTGGACTTCAATTCCCAGAAGCCCAAGTCAGCACTCCTGCTGATCAGGGTGGCTTCTGGGAATTGAAGTCCAAGAACAGCTGGTGTGCCAAGGCTGGCCATCACTCACCCATGGAGACCATAACTCAATGAGACATGATCCATAACATCTACAGAAGTTGTTATCTAGAGCAGAAGTTCCCAATGTGGGGCCCAGGCCCCACAGGGGGACTTCCATTCCCAGAAGCTTAAGTCCATTGGCTGATCAGTGCTTTGGGGAACTGACTTAGGCTTTTGGGAACTGAAGTCGAAAACTCAAAGGTTGGAAAGCACAGCTCTAGAGTGGATTTTACAAAGATACAGTTGAAAGGCTTTGCTATACATTGATGCTTTGACTTTGCTTTCCTAATTAATCTGCTTTTCATGGCATACAGGATGCCACAGAGACCAAGAACTAGTGGCTCTCAAAGCTTCCATGCACACAGTTCTAGAGATGGTCTATTCTCCCAGGAACATCTTCTCATCCTTCCAACACAACTCTGTCACTTCACGATTCCATTTGAGTTTTCTACCGACGAGCACTTTCATTCGCCATAATCTTGATCTTTCTTGCGTCCCTTATCATCCTTCTCACAGCCTATCATCGTTGTCATCCTCCCCAGCTCCTTTGAACTAATATGTGGGGAGGAAGTGAGAACAAACACTTTTATCTCCTTTTCCTAAACCCCAAGACAGTTAAGAAAATAATAATTATTTTTTTCTGGCCAAGTCCATCAGTCTAGTTTGCCAACACACACTGGCAACGTTGAAGATGTGCGTTAGGATTCCTTTGACATGCATTTCCTGATAAAACTGGAAGTCTGGCTTTAAACCGAAGGCGCGTCAAAACTCTAGTGAAGAATATTATAAATGAGAAAGCTCCCAAACTTGCATCGATCAGCCAGCTTTGGCTTGTTCATTAAGTTTCCTGAGTAAAAAAAAAAGTTTCCTTTATTTTGGGAACCCAGTAGAAATCCAGACTTCACAGTTGACAATGACCTTAGAAATCAGAGCATCCAAACTTTTGCACATTAATAGCCTGAGGTTCCAAATCCCTTCTCTTTTAAAAAAAACACCAGGTCATGCATTATGCATTCCCCGTATTGCCGGAAGTCCTTATTGTCAGGAGCTTTGATTTGTTTTATATCTGCAGAATAATCAATTGTACTTCACTTCAAGTTAAATAAAAGTACAGAGAGATCCTGTGACTGGAAGGCAGGATCCTAACAAAAGAGCTGAAGCAGAAGGGATGAGAGAGCTCTCGAAAAAAAGCTAAGCAAAAAGGGAAAAATCAGCTTTCCTCTGTTGACATATCTCCCAGGATGACAAGTACCTCCAGCTAAACAGGAAGGACTGGCTTCTGCCAAAAGTCAAGAGCTTGTTGGTTAGGGTTGACTGAGAATTTAATCTGTGTTTTTTTTTTTAAATTGGATCTTTCCCCAAAAACATTCTGTTTTCAGAAAAAAGGCAAGGAAAGATATTGATATATTTGTTGAAAAATTGAAATGTGTGACTGACTGAAATTGAACATCTAATTCAGTTGGCCTCGATCCTAGCAGATCAGGCGCTCTCAACCTTTTGAAGCCGGGAGCCGAGTCATGCTCCCTCAGACAGCGTCGGGGACCGGACAGCCATTTTGCCCTTCACCCCATGACACTTCCTGGTGTGGTGGCGGTGGTGGTGGGTCCACATGAAATGGTGTCGTGGGCTGCATTGGGACCCCGGCGCCGCAGGTTGAGAATCCCTGCGGTAGATAGTGTGTTTAATCAAATAACTATATTTTGCCAAGTGAATTTGGAGCTATCCAAAGTGCTGAAACTTTTCCTCAACCAGGTTTAATTAATCTATGCCTGCAAGCTAACGCCAATTTACAAAGCACCCTTTCCGGGGTTTTCTAGGCAGAGAAGTGATTCTCTAGTCTTGGTCAACCAGGGATGGTAGAGTTTGCCTGAAGTAAAACAAGCCAATTATTTTTCTTGGAAAAGCCAAAGATGGGCTTTGGATGGGGAAACAGATGGGATAAAAAAAAATCCCAACAAATCTATTATGGATTCCTACTTGGAGTATTATTATTTTGCATCAGCTAATATACACAGAGCACATAATGTGCAATGCAGGGATGGAGGAATCACAATTTGGGATCAAAATTGCTGGGAGAAACATCAACAACTTGAGATATGCAGATGATACCACCCTAATGGCAGAAAGTGAGGAGGACTTTTAAAAAGCTCCTGATTAGGTTGAAAGAAGAAAGTGCAAAAGCTGGCTTGAGACTCAACATAAAGATAACCAAGATCACGGGGTCGCAGAGGGTCGGAATCGACTGTGTGACTGAACAACAACAAAATACAATTTTTCTGGTGACCTACAATGCTAAGAAGCCATCCTGGCATATTCTGACCTTATATCCCAATGATCTGGATTAATAGCAGCTACACTTATATACCACCCCATAGCTATTAGTGCACTCTCTGGGTGGTTTATCATTTTGCCTCCAACATGCTGGGTACTCATTTTACGGACCTCGGAAGAATGGAAGGTTGAGTCAACCTTGGTTTCTGTCAGGAATTAACTCACAATGTGTTGGCTGCAGTAGAGCAGTTTAACCACTGCACCATCAGTGCTCTTCTACAACGCAAGGAATATATTTCAAATTATCAGTTTAAAACACAGTTGATGTGTTTCCATTCATTCACATTCCTTCATCTCCAGGAGTTCTCAATCTTTTTAAGCCAGGGGCCGGGTCATGATCCCTCAGACAGCTTCAGGCCACGGGTTGAGAATCCCTGCTCTTCTCCAAGATGAAATACAACACTGCCTACAATAATGTCAAGAACCATATTTAGGGGAATACAAGAGGAAAAAGTACAGTGGGGTCTGGTACAACTCCACCAGTAGAGTGTTCCACAGTGTTGGTGTCACCACCGAGAAGGCTCTATTTCTAGTTAAAGACTTTTGAGCCGTCCTCAGAGTCAGTATCCCACAAGTAAGAC
Organism: Furcifer pardalis; assembly: GCA_030440675.1. Lineage (NCBI taxonomy): Eukaryota > Metazoa > Chordata > Lepidosauria > Squamata > Chamaeleonidae > Furcifer > Furcifer pardalis. Next base: position 2,371,139 of record CP126900.1, on the reverse strand, counting down.
AAGTAAGTAAGACAGATAAAGGTCAAGGTCAACCTTGCTTAGAAGCCAGTTGTATCCAACTCTAGGGTTCAGTGCTCATCTCTGTTTATAGCCGAAGAGCCATCGCTGTCTGCGTTTGCAGACGTTTCCATGGACATGTGGCAGGTGCGCCTAAACATCGAAGTGCACGGAATGCTGTAAGACAAGGTCCATACAAATCCGGCTTCATTTCATTGGGTGAAGAAGACTGGAGATGGACGACGCAGAAGTGTCTGAAGACCCGGGCGATTGTTTGTTTTCTTGTCCATATGCTGGTCAATGACCGAAACAAACTTTGTACGTATGTACCCGTGGAGCTTATCAAGTGATGAACGTAATTACCTCCACTTCCAACCGAGCTACCATCATCTATGATTCAGTTCGAATGCACAAAACTAGAGGGGGGGGGGATTATTTCTCCCAGCTGCATTCTGTAACTGCACAGAAAAGAGAAGAATGAATAATTCAAAGAAGGCTTTGAAATGTCAACCCTCGTTGGGGGAAAGGTGTGTGGTTAAGGGTGAATTTGCATTTTTTTCTGTGTAGTTTGCCCCCTCCTGCACCCAAAAAAAAAAGTTAATCTACAAGTGCTGCTATGATTTTCAGCATGTAGTCCTTCTGGGTCTTTGGAAATCAAACTATCTGATCTGGAGCTTGTAATGTTGGCTTTGATTCAAAGCAAATGTGGAGGGGGGGAGGAAACCGCATGCTTTCACTGTGATTTTATCCAAACTTCTTCCTAATTAAAAACTCACTCACTTTTCTACTCTTCTCTTTCTTCCTGTTAGAATTACAGGATGATCATCTCAGGGGGTGACCATTTTGACCCAACAGCTTCAAAGTAATGGCAATTTTGTTTCTCAAACACCCTTGGAGGGGCAGGAGGCACATGAAATGGTGTTGCACGCCAGATCCAGCCCACAGGCCATAGGTTGAGAACCTCTAAATTAGAGTCTGTGTATTGGATAGACTAGAATGGACTAGATCAGGGATCTGCAAACTTGGCTCTCCAGGTGTTCTTGGACTTCAATTACCAGAAGCCCAAGTCAGTATGCCTGCTGATCAGGACTTCTGGGAATTGAAGTCCAAGAACATCTGGAGAGCCAAGTTTGCTGATCCCTGGACTAGACTAAGACTTGAGAGACCTGGGTTTGAGATCTGGAAGCCCATTATCCTTCTTCACAAGGTTTCCTTAATCCCACCCTATTTCTCTTTCCACATGCACCGCTTGGGCATATAAGCAGCCCTGATAAAAACTGCCTTGAAAATCCCAGTGTTTTGGAAGCGGTCCAGGCAGAAGCCAACCAGAATTGCTAACCTCTAACAATTATCTACAGTTCACGGAGAGACGGAATAAAAGTCTTTGACACCAGGTGAAAAATGAGCTAGTAAGATAAACTGTCTCTCATAACAAGTCACCTCTAATTTGGAACATGAACTTGGTCGCGCATGAGCAAGCAGAATAATTGCATTAGTTCTTTCTTCTAACCTACAAGAGGTTATACTGTCGCAGTTCTGAACGGCAGGAGAAAGGGGAATACTTTGTTTTAATCCTGCTTCATGGAGAAAGATGGGGGACGTGCTTCAGAAACATGGGGCCGGCCCGCAACATCGTCAATCTTCCCAGTGAAGTTGGGTGACGCTGATTCCATGGAGACAATGGAGAGGACCGTAAGGTTTTGTCTTAGCCGTACTGGAGCTATCCTCAAAATAAGGCCATGCATTAAATGCACCTTGGATTGTTCAATGTTACTCTTAGACTAACACGATGTCCTGACCCGCCAGGGAGGCACGGTCGCCACACTGTGAGTCTTGTTCAGGGATAGTCCAGATACCAAAGTCCAAGAGGGAAGCCAAAGTCTGTTTATCGGTAGTCTGAGTCAGTAGTCTAATCCAAAGGGTGTCCATGGGCGTCATCAGGGTTGACATCACAAGAAATCCAAATAGTAGTGGTGAAGGCCACTAGAAATGCCAAAGGAAGACCCTTGTATTTCCCTCAACACCCAAAGGGAGAGGGGTGCTGGGGGGAAGAAGAAGAAGAAGAAGAAGAAGAAGAAGAAGAAGAAGAAGAAGAAGAAGAAGAAGAAGAAGAAGAAGAAGAAGAAGAAGAAGAAGAAGAAGAAGAAGAAGAAGAAGAAGAAGAAGAAGAAGAAGAAGAAGAAGAAGAAGAAGAAGAAGAAGAAGAAGAAGAAGAAGAAGAAGAAGAAGAAGAAGAAGAAGAAGAAGAAGAAGAAGAAGAAGAAGAAGAAGAAGAAGAAGAAGAAGAAGAAGAAGAAGAAGAAGAAGAAGAAGAAGAACTAACCTATATAATAACAGAGATTTGAAGCAAGTTCATTAAGTGGAAGAGGGTTTTCCATTGCTAGTTTAAATTCCATGCAAGGAAATGTTTATCACATTCTTCTGTTATCTCCACAGTGTTTTCTCTTCCCTCGTCTTCTCCCATGCTCACCCACCCTTGTTAGGCATGTTTGTTTACCTATGGGAGAAATCTGCACCACTTGCAATGGAGACCCTTCGCAGAGAGGGGTAATTATTGCGGGCCAGCTGCTTTGCGATAAGGCCATTTCCATTTTGCCTGCATGAGTCATGACATTAAAACTAAACAAACACAATGATTCACAATGGAATGGTGATCGTTATGCATGGAAGGAGTGCGCCATCCCCAAATGCAGCCGTGTCAGCAGGAAAAGAGGGCACACATAATACTGAGTGCACTAAGTACACTAATAAAAACAAAATTAGAAAACAATGAGGGGTGTAACATATGCTCTTCGGCATTCTGCAAGGCCAGCCACTTTTTCTCAGGTGCTCGCAAAAGCAATACAATAATAATGTCATGTCAGAAATTATTCTGGGTTGGAAGGATTTTGGCTGGAGAAACTCCACTCAGGGGATGCCTGAATGAGGCTCATTTCATGTCTCCAAGAGTTGGGACAGAGACGGGAACTCAATCCGTCATGCAGTACCCGGGTCTTGAACTGCAGACTTGCCAACCTTCCAGATAACAAGGCGAGCTTCTTAACCCCTGAGCCACCACAGCAATGCCATCGATGGAGCATGTCTGGGAAAGACCAGGAGAGGTTGGAATTAATCTGAGGTCAGGTCAGTATGTCGAGCGAGCGAGCGAGCGAGCGAGCAAGGGAGGGACGGACGGACGGACGGACGGACGGACGGACGGACGGACGGACGGACGGACGGACGGACGGACGGACGGACGGAGGTTGAGAGAGAGAATGTATGTTCCAGAAGTAGTTTGCTATGTTCATGTTGGTTTTAGAGATTTTTTTAAAAAACCATTTGCTTTGGAGAATATGTGAATCTAACAGCTAGATTTTGCTTCATCAGACATTTCAAACTTGTTCCAACCTCACAGCCTATCCATCTCCACAGGAGAGAAATGTCTAACTTTGTCTTCTTTAAATCCCCCAATGAAGAGTTTTGCATTAGCCAAAGAAAACTTATTAAACTTAAAGTCTGAAATGTTCTTAAGTATGCTTAAGTATGAACAGAAAATGCCGTTTTGGATGCAAATCAGACTTTGTAATAGAGCTGGTGTGGAATTCCGGCATCCATCTGTCGTGAAAAAAATGTTTTGTGCCCAAAAGCCGGCATTTTCTACAAAGTGGCCCGTCCTGTGCAAAATCGGCTCCATTTTGCACAAATCTGCCTGACTTTCCAATTTCCCAAACTCGGCAATAATGATCGTTCTTGCTTTGTTTAAGAACTTACAGCACTAAATGGGCATCTTTCTGAACAATCAGCTGCTCTTTCTGTGATTTGTTCAGCAAAGAGAAGGGGAAAGAGGTGTTCACAAACTTTTCCCCCCGTTGCTCGCTGGAATTAGGAAATCTCATGAATTAGGAAATCCCAGAATAATTTCTGACACAAAATTATTATTAGCTTCCAATATTGTGTTAATATTCGCTTCGGCGAATAGAGCGGCATACAAATCCGAAATAATAATAATAATAATAATAATAATAATAATAATAATAATAATAATAATAATAATAATAATCGTCATGGTCATGGTCATGGTCATGGTCACAATCACAATCACAATCATAATCATAGTTGTTCCATGGTAAGATGTCCCATCATCCACCATCTCCAATGTCCTCAATTGGTGTTTGCTTCTCAAATCAAACCAAATCACTTTATTATGGCCATTGACCAGCACCGTATAAAGGGTTTAAGCACATGAAATGCCATCAAAATGGACCACCACAAACCTCTCTGCTTGAGTTGAAATAAAATAGCATAAAATCAGTTATTAAAACTGTTGCCACATTTGCTTCATTCGCTTCTCATTGTCAGAGTCCCCCCAATTATTCAGGCTCCTCATTATCAAAGGGCAGCGCGTCAGACTTTGCCGCGCACACGCGGGCTATTGACGCGCTAGGCTGACACATAAAGTCATCCTGATTTAAGTAATCTCTGGAAAGAGGGAGAGTTTGGAAAGCATCACGGACGTCTTGATCCACGGCATTACGGCTTCCCTTGTCACATCGCCCTCTCCTCAAGCAGGGAGGAGAGATGCTGGCCTGACGGCTGCAGGGGAAGCCTTGTGCCACTTCACCCGAATCCCTTCTGGCAGTAGCTGGAGGCAGTGGAAACTGCCTTCGTCTACACGAATACAGCATTTCACTCCTCCCGAGACTTGTGTGTTTACATTTGGCTGTTACATTTCCATCCTGTCTTTCGGCCCCTGAGTTCCAGGCAGTGTCCGTGCGCATCTTGTCCTTCCTCTTTTCCTCTCACAACAATCCGGTAAGGTTGGCCAGGCAGAGAAAGAGGGAATTACTACCTGAGGCCAGCCAGTGAGTTTTATGCCCTGGGTGAGGAGGTCTGATTTTGGGGCACTGGTTTATCATTTAGGTAAAGCCAGTCTGTATCTGACTCTAAGGTTCAGTGCTCATCTCCGTTTACAGCCAAAGAGCCAGTGCTGCCTGCATCTGCGGACATTTCCATTGCCATGTGGCAGGCATGACTAGACACAGGAGCGCACAGAGTGCAGTTTACCTTCCCACTGAAGTGGTCCCTATTTTGTACTTGCATGGAAAGCTGTTTGCCTTCCCACCAAAGTAGTCCCTATTTATCGATTTGCAATTTCTTGCTTTCGAACTGCTCTGTTGGCAGGAGCTGGGACAGAGATCTGAGCCAGAGGCGTAGCTACCGCCGTATCTGCCGTATCAATTATACGGGGCCCCCGGGCCACGGGGGCCCCCAACGTGCGTAAGCAAAACAAATCTTTACCCTTCCTAGGGCCCCCCAAACAAATTTTTATACGGGGCCCTGCCAAGGCACGCTACTCTTCTGATCTGAGCCCACTCTATTGTGCATTACTCAGGTCTCAAACTACTGACCTGCCAACCTTCTAGTCGTCAACTTCAGCATCAATTTCAATGTGTTAACCGCTAAGCCATGGCAGTCCTAGTATCATTTATTTAAAACCAAGGATTCCCAAGCCGGGGGCCGGGTCACGCTTTCTCAGTCAGCTTTGAGGGTCGGACGGCCATTTTGCCCTGCCTGCACAACAGGGGTGGCCATTTTGCCCCAACAGCTTCAAAGGGGGGCATTTTGTTTCTCAAATGCCCTTGGAGGGGTGGGGGGCCCACATGAATGGTGTCATGGGCCGGATCCGGCCCATGGGCCTTAGGTTTGGAACCCCTGATTTAAACCCTCAGATATTAAATATTAATGTGTGGTTTGAAAGCCACACAGAGAGAGGACCTAAGAATGTGGTCAGAGAGATGCAATGTAAATGTTACAAACTCATCAATAATAAATGAAATTTTTTTTTATCATAGCTTGGTTCTTTGGCCAGTTCTTCCCAGCTGCATTTTGGGGTACACCTTGGAGATATTTTCTTCAGTGAATTATCAGGAACAGTCTTGAGAAGAATAGACACAGACAGTGCTGGCTCTTTGGCTATAAACGGAGATGAGCACTGAACCCTAGAGTCAGATACGACTGGCTTTCGAGCAAGGGAATCTTTACCTTTCTTGGGCTGTTGGATTTTAATAACAATCACCTATTCATTTCGTGTTACCCAATACTGTTGCTCTGGTTGTTTTAAAAATAGTAATTTAATAGCTGTTCGTTTCAACACCTGAGTGATAAATGAGAGCTGCAGAAACTCAGAAGGCAAGTCCTCAAAACGCAGGGTCGAAATCCACAGGATAAAATAAAGAAGAAGAAAATCTGAAAAGTGGGGGGGGGGGGAATTCTAAGCGACATCTGAGAAATAGGGAAGATCCACCAAATGACGGCATAGAATGGGGTGTCCAAACTTTTCATGCTGCGGGCCGGATATGTGGTTCAGGGAGCCAGTCGCTATGGCTAGGGGGCCAGATTCAGCCCCTGATGCCGATTCATCCAGAGCGCAAAGCCCTCGTCGCTCCTGGAACCGGAAGTAAGTAAAACGCGCCAGTATGGATGAATTTGTGTCAGGGGCCAGATCCGGCCCCTGGGCCGTAGTTTGGGCACCCATGGCATAGAAGTTCCAGCTTGTATGCTCCAGCAGCTCTTGTGGGGGTTATTATAGAAAAATAAAATACGGTTCTTATTTTGAAAAGGTCAGATCTGTTGCGGAAAAACATGCCAAAAATCCCTCTTTACCAATTACGATGCAACTTTTCACATTGTCAGCGGCAATAATGTTGAGAGCTTTTGACAGGGTTCATGGGATGAAGCCACAGATCCACACGCATAAATTCCAAAATGAACAAGGAGGGGGGAGGTGTCTTGTGCCTTTAAATGCTAACCGGCTCTTGCAAAGAAGCTGAAATGACAATCAATATTTCAGGTTTCCCTGGTTTGACAAATCAAAAGAGACAAGGAGATCAACAGAGGAAGGCAAGAGGAAGAGAAATGGAGACAGCAGGGACTCAACATTTCTCCCCTCCCATTGTGTGAACATGGGTGGATGCTCCTGTGATTGTAATCCCACCATGTGTGTGCCATTGGAGCATGAACATGAACAGGTCTTATGGACTACAGAAGGATTTAGTGTCCGTCAGAAGAATACCCTATATTCTTCTTCCGTCTTCTTCCACTGTTTCTAACCTATCATTAGTCCCCTTTATCTGAATATCTGCCCCAATTCATCCTAAAATGCTGCTCTTCCCAGTCCAGGAATCTTCATATCCTGGGTGCCCACAGAAGAACTGATAAGTGTCCCAGGTCCACCAGCTCTGGTCCAGGAAGAGCTTTTTGACAAGAACAAACATTCTTGAGAGTCCCCAAGAGCAAAACCAAATTAGAAGATGGAGGAAGGAGCTCAATGGACAAGGCAAGGGACTGTGGTGGTTCAGCGGTTAAGAAGCTCGCCTTGATAGCTGGAAGACTGGCCAGTCAGCAGTTTGAGACACAGTTTGCATGACGGATTGAGCACCCGTCTCTGTCCCAGCTGTTGGGGACATGAAAGGAGCCTCAGTTGGGTGTTCTCTGAGTGGAGTTTCTTCTGCAAAAATCTTTTCAAACCAGAATAATTTCTGATACAACATTATTATTATTATTATACTGGACAAGGAATAACATTAGGAGAGGATATTTCTGAGGAACTCAACCTCCCCTACATGACTTGGAGGACCCTGAATAGGCTGAGGGTTGGAGTCCCTAAATGCAAGACCAACAGGCTCAAGTGGGGGATGTTGGTGGGCAACAACACACTGTATGAATGTGGAGAGATACAGAATCCGGCTCATTTCCTGACCTGCCAATTCCTACCAGCAATAAGGAATGAAGAGGATTAAAGGTTGGCCAATGAGAAAGCCAAGACAGTGGCTTCCTTTTGGCAGCTTAAAGTTTGCCCGGGACATGAAAGAAGAAGAAGAAGAACCACAGAAGAAAAGGAAGGAGAACATTGCAAATCAATGTATAGCAAGACTAGAGTCACCCTGTCCTAATCTTCTTAATAATTATCTTCATTTTTCAGAAAAAGAAATTTTGTTTTAACGTTCCTCAACACAACCAGGAACAGCAGGTCGTGCCCAGCGGGTGTCACAGGGCCCTACCCCAAATTTGTTAAATTTGAAAATAGTTGTCAATTAACTCCTCAACATCTAGTTTCGGATCCTAGTACATTGAAACAGGTTTGCAACTTGAGTATCTACCATTGATAGGTCATTTTTTCCTAAGATATCTCATCTTTAACAGCTGTTTGGCCAGGACAGATGGCTGACCATTTCATTTTGTCTTCCTTGGTGTTCGTCTTCTTTGTCTTCTTCTTCTTCTTGTATCTGCCTGCCACAGAGCAGTAGGAAAAAACAGGAGTCTTACCGGTGTGTGTGTGTGTGTGTAACAACCTTAAGCTGTACGCAAGGGATACGACATTATTTCAGTTTTTTCTGGGCTATGCAGTTTTTATAGAGGTACATTGTACTTCTCATATCAAGAATCCTCTTCATTTTCTCACATCACAATCTGGTCTACAGTTTAATGTACCCCATTTCACACAATCTGTACTATTGCATTTCTGAAGGCCATATGAATATAATTGTGAAAATGGCCCTCTTTCTCTCAGAGCAATAAAGTTCCTTCACACTGAACACCCATTTCACTCTTTGGACCATCAACTCATAAAAACCTCTGATTGTTATAAAAGATCCCTTTTTGCAGGAGAAAATGCCATTCTTAGATTGTTTAAAAGCAATTTAGTGCCGCCAGGAAGACCCTTTGCAACGAGGTACAGGTCTAAAGAAACAGTGCATGTAAATGATGTCCGTTCCTTTTTATGCTCCAGTATTTTATCCCATTAGATGAGTGGGGAAGCAATAACTTCCTATTTTCTCCACCATTTATTTATTTCCATGTATTTGTTGAATCTATATACCACCCAATTAGTGGCAAGTCGTTACTCTGGGCAGTATTCCGAGTAAGACTAGTATACCTTCCCTATCATATCCTCATACCTATCTCAACCCAAATCAAACAACAAGTAATAATAAAATGGCCATACAATGATGTCTAAAGATTTAAAACACTAAAAATGGTAATATTTGTGGTTACAGGTTCATAACTCACAAAAAAATTGTATCTCGAAGCTCAGCTTTCCATTGCATTGAAAACCAATCAATCTGTTCCGGAGGTCAGAAAAAAGGTTTTCAATGCATTCCTACAGGAAACCATGCTTCAAGGTACAAATTTTTCAGAATACGTAATGTCCCGAGGAATGCATTAATTTTGTAAATCAAGGTTCCACTATATGTGAAAGGTGTAATTTTTATCCTACTTGAATCTTTTTAATCCAGTGTTCCCCACCCCTCCAAGGGCATTTGAGAAGCAAAATAGCTGCCTCTTTGATACTCTTGGGACAAAATGGCCACCCCAATCATGCAGGCAGGGCAAAATGGCTGTCCGGCCCTCAAAGCTGACTGAAAGAGCGTGATCCGGTCCCCGGCTTGAAAAGGTTGGGAACCCCGGCCTTAAAAGGATTCTTTCCAACATGCCCCAAATGACTGATGAAAAAGAAGAGTCGTACTGTTTGCTAATTTCACATAATGCCTCTCTTATTTCTCTTCCACACCAGCAACTCTCCCCCAATTCTCCAAAGAGTCTCCAAAGCTAATTTGTGTCTGAACATCTCTAAGGATGTTTTCCCAGAATCATCAACGCTTTCCATGCCTTGTTTATTGCTGTTTGTTGGACAATCGACGCTCCCAGCAATCTTGCATATATAATTCCTGAGTGTTATTAGTTTGAAATTGTAGAGGAGGTGGTAGCTGGAACTTGTTAAATCAGGCAAGGCAGCTAATTAAGTCCATATTTTGGGGAGCTGCCAGTTGAGGTTCTAGCATGAAGGTAGAGGCGGAGAGAATTCAATATAATGGCCGCTTATAAGCCGTAACAAATCCAAAAGCCCTTCTAAAGTCAACAATCAATAGTCTAATCACCCAGCAAATTAAAAAGTGGCGATTACATCACCTTCATCAATTAATTAATAAGAAATTTCTGGCTTTGATTTGGAAACTTGCATTTCAGATAAGTTTCCCAGCATGTTAAGGATATTGCAGAGAATTTAACAATTCTTCACTCATAATTGATGACGATGAACTACAATACAGTAAAACACCGGATAACGATTGGATCGGATAACGCTAAAATCGCATAACGTTAAGTAATTTGGGGAGGAGAATTGGATCGAATAACGTTAAGGTCCTATGGGATGGATCGGATAACAACCGCTAAAGCCTGTGCGGTTACAATGTATCTCTATGGAGCTTTAACGTTATCCGATCCATCCCATAGGATTTTAACATGGATCGGATAACACTAAAAATCGGATAACACCAAGACTTGTGGAACCAAGTCTTAGTGTTATCTGGTGTTTTACTTGTACCTGAAATTCTGTTACCGATATATGTTGAAAGACCTTTCCTTTGGGAGGGGAGGCAATGCAACAGAAAATGGGGGAAAATATGGGTGTTTGGGGTTCGTTCTCTGCAAATTCCACACCCTGAATTTCTGGGAACTACTACCAAAAAATTAACGTTCCCATCTTGGGCAAAGGGAGGGGGCTTTATGAGATCTTGATTCAATCTTCTTGCTTCCCTCCCTTCCCATGTCACAAGGCAAACTGACCTGTCCTCTTGTAAAGAAAATCTCCCTTTTCCTTCATTGACATGCCCAGAATGAAGGACTGCCCTTCTTTTGAATGACCAATCTTTACTCTGGCTAACACCATCACTCTGTCACGGAGGAAGACAAGAAGTCAACGATAACTGAGTTAATCAAAATAATGCATGGAGGGGACCCATAATTATTCAAGATGTTTGGGACAGAGAGGGCTTGTTTCCAGAGGGGTAGAACTCATTGTCCCGATTTAGTCTGGATGACAAATTAGAGCGGCCATCCATTTTGTTCTGGCACATGGCAGAATATTATGAGATTACTTCTTTATGTTATATATTTACATGAAAGCGAATGAATTCCATAAATCAAAAAAAGGTAGAAAGGGAAGGAAATGTAATTATTCCTGATGCTGAGGTTAAGTCACCATGGTATTTAATTAGCTTTGTAAGGATTATTTTTCTAAATCTACCATTAGCATGACTACAAAATGGGCCTGATTCTGATTTGAATCCTGGAGCTTCTGTGTCAGATGGTTGATTGACATTGTCTTCTTAGATGTATCTGCTCAGACATTGACAGCAATTTGGAGAGAAATTTATGTACAGTTTGTTGTTCACTGTTGTAAATTCTCTATTTTGAATATGAGTTTGTTAGATAAAGGTAAAGGTTTCCCTTGGTCAAAAGCCAGTCATATCCAACTCTAGGGTTCAGTGCTCATCTCCTTTTATAGCCAACGAGCTAGCACTGTATGCATATGCAGACGTTTCCATGGACATGTGGAAGGCATGACTAGATACCAGAGTGCATGGAAGTGGTTCCTACTTATCTACTTGCAATTTCTTGGCAGGAGCTCACTCCGTCATGTAGTACTCAGATCTCAAACCACTGACCTGGCGACCATCCAGCCACCACAGTCCCATTTTGAGTTTGTTAGGGGAGCAATTTCTTTCCCTCTCTTCTTTTTCTTTTTATAATAGGATTTTTTCTAGAAAATTATACCATAAATAAATTGGAAAAGGGAGTTGAGTTGCATTTTAAGAAGACTCTGCTTATGCCTCCCTCACTAGGCAAACTACGCAATGGAAAGGAAAAGTTCAGAGACATAAAAGGTCGTCATTAATATGAAATAATGCCCTATCCAGAACAAAAATAATCCAAAAGAAGTCAAATAAAACTGAACTATGGCACTCCCTATTCCAAGGAATGTGTCATGACAAAGAACTGAGTAACTTTCAAAGATTAATACCATCTGTCCTTTAATATTAACTTCTCCAGCCTGATTATGCACAGTTTTTAATGGGAAATGAGCATGGGGACAGACGTTGTAATTCCTCACACTATATGCTAGCTGCCTACTTTTGATAAATTTCATTTCGGAGTTGAAGTCCAAGCTTTCTTCATAGACACCGAGGTTGAATGGTACAGGATATTATTGGATTTTATCTCTGGTTGTTGAGCCAGATGTTGCTTTCCTACTAGGCACCCGAGGAGAAAACCCAACTGATATGACCTTTGGCAAGCTACAATATTTCCCAGAAGGAGAAGATAGTCAACCACGTGAGAGTATTTCATTCCTAGGAAACCCTGGGAAGGGTCACCGTCAATCAGAATGGACTTGACAACATGGAATTATGACTATTCTAATGCTGACACCTTATATTATTCTAGTCCAAGTTATTCCACGGAGCCTACCACAAAATAATTAAGAATTGCAGGGCGAGCCCTCGGGGATGGAAGGCTACGTCAGCAGAAGGCTGAGAACACAGTGGATAAACACAGAGGACGAAGAAGATACACTCTGTTGTGCAAAGAGTTACTTTACTAGTGGTAAAAACAAAGGTTCAACGTTTCCCAAAAGTATGTACAACAGAGACTACTGCTCGAAGAGCAGATGGCAGGTGTGGCCAGGAGGGCTTTTCCACATCATCGTGTTGTACGCCAGTTATGCCCAGGACTCTTTGCTCATGATCACACACTCTTTGGTCACCTCCAGGCTCAAGTCCACTTCCAAAAAATTGTAGTGGAAAGTAGGTCTTCCAAACAGGTTACGAACTTATGAAGTCAACATGGACTTCAAACTGGCAGGCTAAAGTACCTTAAGGAGAAGCAATATCATCATCTTAGTGATAAAAAGGTAACTGATGCAGCGATGATCTCACCCCACATAAGGTATGCTGCTCTGAAATGCTTTATCTGTAAATCATTTCATTAGCAAGCCATTCCACAGGGCAGCCGGAGGTGTGTTCCAAGTCCTTAAAGAGTGGAAGGTTGGGGCTTGATACCCGACGATGGATCTTGGTGACATTAAAGGAGCCTCAACTGAAAATATCTGTTTGGAGAATTGACCAGCTCATTACCTTAAAGCAACATTTTATTCTGGTTACACGGCAATCAAAAAGAGAGATTCTAATTGCATCCTCCGTATCTAATTGCCACAAAGACCATTAAAAGTGGCACTATTCCTTATCAAATGATACTTTCCCACTTTATTTTATTTTTAAATTGCCCATCCAATAGTGGCGAATGCAATTTAATGCCTCTTTATCCAATTAAAGTACTTTAAGCTTCAATAGCAGCTATAACCCACCTTAATTGTCCTAATTCTTTGGAAGTACTCTAAAATCTCTTTCAGCCCATTACTGTAGTTGAAATGTCCTTGCTCAAGAGGTGAGAAGAACCAGCGAAGTAGGTGGTGATTTAGAAATAATAAATGGCACATTTTATAATAATGGCGTTCCTTATGTTGACTTGCTTTATGCCTCTTCGCTGGTTTTACAGGTCAGTGCAGGAGAACCCATGGCATGTTATACTTGCTGGCCCTTATTTCCAAACCCGTCACTATGAAATGAGCACTGGCCACCAGCTCAGCAAGACAAACTTGTGTTTTATTCACAATCTGCAAATGTTCAGCCATAAAGTTGGCATGACTTTGGACATCAAATGGCAGGCATCGGCCGATGGGCGCAAAGACACATCCTCTCAGGAAAACCTTCCTCAGTGGAGTGGCAGACTTGAATGATAACAACACCACTTCCCATTTTAAAGACCATGAAATGTTTCACAAGGGTTTGGTTCATTTTCATAAGAACACTGAAACAGTTGGTAAAACAAGCCATACACAAGCACACCAATACACTACAAGCAAAGTTTGCCCTCTTTCTCTCGTAACAGCATGAAACTTAAGGCTGCCAAATTATAGGTCCACCTTCCATGGATGTACCACCCATTTATTTATGCTTATATTAATGGCCCAAGATTTTTTGCTGCCTGAGGCAGAGTGGAGAGCCCATTGTTCCCATCTCAAGGCCCATAACACTTAAAGCCAACAACGAATTTTGGCAGAAATGAGACAGATATCTCATAGGCTAGGCTTGAGAAAGAAATTCAGTATAAGGACAGTGGTGACGGACCTATGGAATGCGTGCCAGAGGTGGCACTCGGAGCCCTCTCTGTGGGCACCCATGCAGTCACCCTAGCACAGAGTTTGCCCCGCCCCTCTGCCCAATGGGAGCATTTCCTCCCTTCCCTTAGCACAGAGTTTGCCCCGCCCCTCTGCCCAACAGCCCAATGGGAGCGCTTCCTCTCTCTCCCGGCAGAGTTCACCCCACCCCTTTGCCCAGCAATCCAATGGGAGCGCTTCCTCCCTCCCCCCAGCACAGAGTTCACCCTGCCCCTCTGCCCAGCAGCCCAATGGGAGCGTTTCCTTCCTCTCCTGTTGCTGTGTTGGCACTTTGTAATAAATAAATGGGGTTTTGGGGTTGCAGTTTGGAAATTGCATTTTATACTTCCAAAACAACTTCAATTGTCCCAGTAACCCAATATGTTGAGGTTATATTTCCCAAATCTGCCTGTTTTAATCATCATGTCATATTATGCTAAATTATGTTCAGATACATTGATTACCACTTTTAAATATTGAGAGAGAGAGGAAACAGTGAAAGAAATTAACAATGATCGCCTAATTCAGCAGGAATAAAAGATGGGCTTGATGAGATCTTAATTAACAGTTCACAAAAGCCTGCTTAATGTCATGTGCCATACACTTCTTAATTAGCTCCCTGTTCTACTGCAATTTGGAAGACTGTGAATGTTCGTCCCCATTTCTTCTGAGCCTGCGATGCTTGAAAACCTAGGCTTGATTTGCATGATCATTTAAAATCCCGCATTCTGATCCCGCTTGATACAAAACACAGTTTGGCATAAATGTTTAAGGTATGATTAGGGGTCACGCAAATTGCTGAGGTTTTCTGTAGCTGGAGCAAAGAAAGAGAAGTGGAAGAGGTACAGAGAGAATATTTCCTTTTTCCAGAGTTGGTGAACCTTGGCACCCCAGGTGTTCTTTGATGTGCGTACGTGCAGTAAACCCATTCGTGTGGATTCATAGAGACATGGGCTTCTGGGAATCGAAGTCCAAGAACACCTGGAGTGCCAAGGTTCACCATCACCGCTCTAGGGATTCACCAGATGTTCTTGAACTTCAGTTCCCAGAAGCCCTGATCAGTAGGGAGTGCTGACTTGGGCTTCTGGGAACTGAAGTCCAAGAACACCTGGAGTGCCAAGGTTCGCCATCACTGCTATAGTCAATTTCTGTACTCCATGTTTACTGTGTAAGAGGGTTATTTTCAAGATCTGATGGTGGTAGCCAAGACAACTAAGGGGAAATGAATGCATGGATCTGGTGGTGGTGGGGAGGGGGGCATTATCCTGCTGATATAGCAACTCAATAGCCAAAAGAACTTGCTCCCTCCCCATGCATTCATGATAAAAGCTTGAAGGCTGAAAAACTAGTTGTTTTCCAGCCTCTGAATTTCACACAGAGCCATTCCCAGCAAGTCACAGATGTTGTGATGGCATGAAAACATAGAATCGGGGTTTTCAGAGCTCTAGCACTGATTGCATTTTTAAAAAAATATTCCAAACAGAAAGCAAGGATAAATCCCACTGCGATGTACCAGACCGCTCATCAACATACAAATTGTTCCTGGGTAAAGGACATGCTTTAGGAAAGAATACACATTCCTCAGTTCAGGGTTCAATAGTCTAAGACAAGGGTTCCAAACCTAAAGTCCATGGGCAGGATCTGACCCATGGCACCACTACATGTGGTCCCTCCCATCCCTCCAAGGGCATTCGAGAAACAAAATGGCCACACCCTTTGAAGCTGTTGGGACAAAAATGACCACCCCCATCATGCAGGCAGGGCAAAATGGCCATCCGGCCCTCGAAGGTGGCTGAGAGAGCGTGACCCGGCCCCCGGCTTGAAAAGGATGGGAACCACTGGTTTAAGAACTCAGAAAAAGTACTGTCTGAAGCTATTTATTCGTCATTACTTCACAACTTGGCACATCAACTTTTGGCTTCCCAGGACTCCCAAGGAGATTTAAAAGAGATGAAAACACCAAAGAAGTGGTTCGAACAAATCAAAAGAGTTTAAATGTAGAAACAATGTAAGACTTGGAAACGCAGCCAAAATATTGAAACACTATGGATAAATCAAGACCTGCCTAACTTCCTTTCGGAGGTAATTCCCAAACTCTGACAAGATTGGGTCATTACTGGCCAAAATACTATCTACGAAACCAGTTGAGATTTTTAAGACATCTTCTGGCTGTCTGCATGTTGGTAGGACTTACACAATCAACAATTTGCCCATCCTTGAACCGAGACAATTTTGGTTGTCGAAAACATTCAATAGCTTAGAGACACTCTCCATGTGAACCATTTAACTCTCAATGAAATCTGATCTCATTCTCTATCCTTGTTCGTTTTTCTATACAAGGTAAACCTTCAAACCACAGGGCTCTTTGAAAAAGCTCAATGTGAAATATTAAGAGCCTCACCTCTCCCACCTCTTATTTTAAAATAGGATCCCGAGCCATGAAGGAAGTCGGGACGGCTGCCAAACGAGATATAATGTCATGCATTGAGAGTAACCGTTAGAAATGAAAGCATTTAGCATATAAATGTTAACTCTCCGTGATCTAGACATGCAGTCAGAAAGGGCATGGGTTGTCTGCTCTGTTTTTGAAATACCAATTATCCCTCAGGACACCCGTTAAGGGCTGCCAAACTCAAGAGTAGAGCAATTCCATATTCATTGTGCCGACCACCAATGAACACTGTATGGTTTGGATCAGGTGGCGCTTGCCTCCCCTCCAGCTGTACAGAATATACACGGGTGTCAATTACTTAGAGGAAAACTAGCTATTTTGACATAGAAATCATAGACTCATAAAATAATTAAATTGGAATGGGTCTTCTACGCCATCAGGTTCAACGCAGGAATCCGAAAAGCCATCTATTCATTTCAGCACCTCCGTTGTGGACAGCTACAGTGTGGACTATAATAATAATAATTTCATGTCATGTTGCATCCTTGGGAAATTTGACCAGTTTAATCGTGAGAACAAATTCTCCAATAGGCTGGATTTTTGTCTGTCCAGAAAAACAGGACAGACAAAATAAAAATATAGCATTTCCTATTAACATGGATTCATCTATCATTATTCTAAACGAACGCAGAATGGATAGAAAAATACATTCTTGAGTATTCACCAATCTTGCTCATGAATGCACCATGTGAAACATAGGTAAAGGTAAAAGTCACCCTTGCTTGAAAGCCAGTTGTATCCGACTCTAGGGTTCAGTGCTCATCGCTGTTTATAGCCAAAGAATCAGCGCAGCCTGTGTCTGCAAACATTTCCATGTTCATCTGGCAGGCATGACTCAACTCTGAAGTGTACAAAACACTGTTACCTTTTCCTCCAAAGTGATTCCTATTTACCCAATTGCAATTGCTTGCTTTCAAATTGCTAGGTTGGCAACAGATGGGACAGAGATGGAAGCTGGTTCAATCGTTCAGCACTCGGGTCTCGAACTGCTGACCTGCCGACCTTCCAGTCATCAAGTTTGCCGGTTTAACCATGTGAACTATAGACAGCTTATCATCATGACTGTGATTTTTTAAAAAAAGGCTTTTAAATAGATTTCCGTGGGATTTCAGTCGGAAGAAATGTTCAGGCTTCATCTTGCTTTGATAGTTTTTGTCCATCAACTGCAAGGAGAGAGAATCTGTCCTGCTGGGGTGGGTTTTGCTGGCGCTACACGTTTGGCGTAGGCGGAAAGACGGTTTGGCTTGCTCATTCATAACCGAGGGAACAACCTTGGCTCCCCTCCAGGCAGCAAGGAGCTTTGTGTACGTAACATGAAATGTTGTGCTCATTGTATCAGACTCTCAGCTTGACTTACAGGAATGTGGAAGATGTGCAGCCTTTCCACTCTGTGTTCGTCTTGTCCTACATAAGAGATGGGGACTCAAAAGGTTGGGTGTTTATAACTATAGTCACCTTTGATCCAAATCCTCTGAACTAAATAATAAAACCACATTCTTTCAAGCATCAAGTTTCAAGGTAATGGCGCTGAAGGTATGACTGTTATGCTTTACTCATCAACAAATGGACTGAAATTTGAAGTGACCCCAAGAAAAGAAGAGGGTTCATTGTAAAGCACAGCTGTGTATTCAATTCTCTTTTTTTTCCCCACCTAAGTCTACCCACATCACAGGAGTGAAATCAATCCACCCAGGATTGTTGTATGTAGCTTTGAAAGCTGCTAATGCCACCCTCAATGGCCATTGGCTGAGTAGCTGTGACATCACAGAATGTGCACAGACCTATGTGATAACACACTTCAGGAGACATTTTAGAATATCATATTATTTGTTCCATCTGCTTTAAGAATCGATACTAGCCTTCTTAGGCCGGTGATAGTAAAGCTTGAGACTCTGGCTGTTCTTGGACTTGTATGCGCAGTGAACACATTCATGTGGATTCACAGGAACTTGGACTTCTGGGAACTGAAGTCCAAGAACGGCTGGAGTGCCAAGGTTCGCCATCACTGTCTTAGGCACAAAAACTGGACCCAAATTGGACACTGTGGCAATGAGACTTAAAGGAACAAACTGCTCAGTATAGTTATAGCCCAATGACAGCCTATTGACATTTTGGAAGTCCATCTTCTTAAACCACTAGATTTAATTAATGGATTCTTGCTTTCATTGTACCTCTCAGTACACTGGAGCAAATCTGTAATTATGTCCATCAAGTGTAAAGTGATCCCTTCTGGGCTTCTGTTCCAAGCAATCTCTAACTTTCTGAAAATTTCTGAAATATTAATTGCTAAACTGGATGTCAGGCTGCGATGCAGAAGGCAAATGGAAGACTACCGCGTTATGTTACTCCTAGGGCAACCTTCATGGCTGATCACCATGATGAGAGCCAATATTCAGAATCAGATACTGCACTTGAAGAATAAGAAATAGGTCACGTCATCCAAGAGCTGGGACAGAGACGGGAGCTCATTCCGTCCTGCAGTACTCGGGAATCGAACTGCTGACCTTCTGCCTCCCAACCAGCGTCTTAGTGACTTGAGCCACTGCAGCAAAGCCCTATTTCAGTACTTTTGAAACACTTTTGGCATTGTGATTTTTTTTCCCCCTGGGTGATATGGAAATGATAGGAACACCCAACGGAAGCTATACAATTCACCCTGCAGTCCTGTGTAACTAGTTGCTGAGCCCTGGATTTAAAATTCTGCTCATAATCCCTCTTTCTTATTATCATGCAGCGAAGCAACAAAGGAGAACTTCAACCAGGGAACAGAGAGAAAACCCCCCAATGAATTATTAAACCCACAGGACTTTAAAAAAAGACTTTATCCGAAGAACATGGTCAGGGAGCAGACTGGCTCCTTTTGGCAAAGTGGACATTGGCTTTCTGTTCTCATGCCAACATAGGAGGAAGCAGAAGGAAAGCTGTAAGAGCCCACATCGTTGCCATTTGCGCCCTGATTTATCTTAGTGACATTAAAACTGCGCTCCATAGAACCTGGAGTTTCTCAGAAGTCACACAATGGCTCATCGGGGGGAAGGAAAATGTGGTGGCATGATTCCCAGATTTATAGGTCATCCACTTTTATTCGCCCAGCACTGCACAAAAGCAAATAGCAGCAACTCTTCCGTAATGCTCAGTCTTAGACGAAGGCCACACAACCTGTTTGATTTTTCGGCATTCTTCTGTTTTCTTTCCTTTTTAAACCCACACAAATATGTGCATTTACACATCGAACATGCTTTTGGAAACTGTCTTGTTCAAGCTCCACATTTTGCGGTGGAAAGGTCGCTCGTGCTTGAAAGCCAGTTGTATCCGACTCTAGGGTTCAGTGCTCATCTCTGTTTATACCCGAAGAGCCAGCACTGTCTGTGTCTGCAGACGTTTCCGTGGACATGAGGCAACACTGGAGTGCACGGAATGCTGTTTACCTTCCCACCGAACTGGCCCCTATTGATCTACTTGCAAATCTCTCGAATTGCTAGGTTGGCAGGAGCTGGGATAGAGGCAGGAGCTCATTCTGTTGGGCAGTACTCAGGTATAGAACTGCTGACCATGCTGCCTTGTAGTCAGAGTCGTATCCACTTGAGCCACTGGATGGCAATGGCCCAGATCCTGTTGGGGAAATACGGGGAACATTTCCAGGCACAGCGATGGACCTATATCTTCAGGATATCTTTGGAAGCTTTTAATCACACACACACACACACACACACACACACACACACACACACACACACACACACACACACACACACACGTTACAAAATCCGACCCACGATCCATTGTACAAAAGAGACACTTTGATTCTCCTTCAATGCAGTTTTCCCACAACCTGCTATTGGTCTTAAAAGCCTTGTGGCAGCTTAAAGACTTTTCCAAAGAAACCACCACATAACTTGTGTAGACTATAACTCACATGATACATGATGTAGATCATGGGTTCCCAACCTAAGGCCCGTGGGTTGGATCTGGCCCACGGGGCCATTTCATGTGGCCTCCCACCCCTCCAAAGGCTGACCAAGCTGCGTCTCCAGACAGAGCTTCTGCCCTTCCAAAAAAATACCATAAAACCTGGCTGGCACAGCAGGTGTAGTGGGCGGCTGGGGTACAGGCGCATTTTACTTCCACTTCCGGGAGCGATAAGGGCAGCACGGGTGGGATGAATCACAGTAAACCCCTTCGTATGGATTCATGGGGACTTGGGCTTCTGGGAATTGAAGGCCAAGAACATCTGGAGTGACAAGGTTCGCCATCACGGGGAGAGGTCAAGTGTCGTAGTCGATAGGTTCAATACAATCAGCTATCGTTACCCCAGCTTTAAGCAGGCATGGAGTTGGATGGTAAAGTATCAATCTTTGCCATGATAAACTAGCTGACTCAAATAGTGCAATTAAAAGCCATTGTTTCAGCCCAGACCACAGGGGATAGCATTCAACTCAACAGATGGCACTTCTGGATGCTTTTGCTTACAGCAGCCTCATTTTAAATGCATTTATGTATTTATTTTTCACATTTGTATGCTGCCAAACTTAGTACGAACACTATTCATGGTGGTTCTCAACATACTACAATACAACGCAGATAAAAAAATAATTCAATAATGGAAAGAACAAGGAGCAAATGACAAGTAATACATTCCTTATTAACACATTTTAAATCATTCATCCTTTACATTACTTTTTTACCTTCATCGCTGATGGTCTCCTTCCACAGCTATGCTCCAAATCATGGCTTTCTAGGAATACCGCTCACAGATCCCTCTGTCTTGGGATCTTAATCTACAAGTCAGTTTTGTGCAGGGCCTGCATGGCTGACAATCGGAGCATTATAGGATGAAGAGCAGCAAAATAAAATATGCTCCTCTCAACTTCATCTAATTCTCAAGCTCAAAGGTGAGGAGCAAGTGGTATCAAAGGCTGGGCCTTACACATGGTAAAGGTAAAAGGTTGTCCTTGCTCAAAAGCCAGTCATATCCAACTCTATGGTTCAGTGCTCATCTCTGTTTATAGCCAGAGAGCCAGCGCTATCTGCATCTGCAGATGTTTCCACGAACATGTGGCAAGCATGAGTAGATGTCAGAATGCACAGGACGCTGTTTACCTTCCCACCGAAGTGGTCCCCATTTATCTCCTTGCAATTTCTTGCTTTCAAATGGCTAAGTTGGCAGGAGTTGGGACAGAGACGGAAGCTCACTCGGGTCTCGAACTGCTGACCTGTCGGCCTTCTAGTTATCAAGTTCTGTGTCTTAACCCCAGTCCCTTAAACATGACAGTCCTCTAAAAGTCCTCCTATACAAATAATGAACAAACTGTATACATTGTCCCTTCCCAGTCTGCCCATTCGCCAAGAAAGAAGATAAGTTGACACGGCAAAAACAAGAGTTCTCAAATGCTCTGTAGCCAAATGAATTTTGTTTTATTATTATTTAAAATGCTCCTGGGATGAAGGGAAGAGTCATCGCTCTCTGCGTGCTATGGCTTCGCCTGCCTGGAAGAAGGGACTGCGGAGCATTTTAATGAACAGATTGAAAGCTTTATCGGACTTTACTGCCGCTATCTCTCCATCTCTATTTCAGCGCGGTAACTCTAACTTCTCCTGGCACTCCTCAATAAATACAAAGAGAGAAGGCCCTGGCAGTGACGGCCCACAAGGGAGCTATTTTGTATCTTCTCACAAAATGCATGGACATTATTGTGAATACATCCCCCTGCATATTGCTGACTTCTATAGATCCTGTGCCCAGAAGAGCAAAGCTGAAGATGGCTGTTATGTTACTCAGGCCAGCCCCTCACTTGCCAAGGGAATGCACGTTGCTCATAATGCTCAGCCCAATGGCTACAGACTCAGTTTCTCATAAACACAAGCAAAAGATCCATGAGCTTACAGTGGTGGACAGATTGTCCAAGACACACCTCAGAACAATGAAGAGTTAATGAAGCCAGTGATTTCTCATTCATTAGCACAGAGGACTAAAGGGATGTGGACTGAAATTGGTGGGTTTACCCTCTCTGCTAGATTTAACTCTTGCTACAAAGATCTGAATAGTGAGATGTTATGTATTCCCAGTGGTGCTGTATGGAGTCAAAGTTTGGACATTGACTAAAGCATCAGAAAGGAGAATGGAAGCTTTTGCTATGTGGATCTACAGACAGCTACTAGGAATATCAGGGGTTGACTAATGTAAAAGTGTTGTACCAAAGGGATAAAGAAAAGGAACCCTTTAAGACCAGTAAGCAAAGTAAACTCCAATATCTTGGCCATATCGTGAGGAGCAACATATAGTATAGAATCCTCCTACTCGCTCTGCAAGGAAGGATGCATAAGCTTACTGTGATGCGTGCAGAAGAATAGACGCCTTTGAACTGTGGTGCTGGAAGAGACTCTTGAGAGTCCCCTGGACTGGAAGGAGATCAAATCAGTCCATCCTGCAGGACATCAACCTTAACTTCTCCTTGGAAGGACAAATACTGAAGCTGAAGCTCAAGTACTTTGGCCACCAAATGAGAAGAGAAGACTCACTGGGGAAGGCCCTGATGCTGGGAAAGATCAAAGGCAAAGGGAGAAGTGGGTGGCAGAGGATGAGGTGGATGGATGGCATCGTTGACATGGTGGGAATGGATCTGGGCCAGCTATGGAGTACAGTAGAGGACAGAACAGCCTGGCATGCGGTGGTCTATGGGGTCACAAAAAGTTGGACTCAAGGTGCAACTGAACAACAAAAACAGTGATGGACAGATTGTCCAAGACACAACAATGGAAAGTGAATGAAGCCAGTGGTTTCTTGTTCATCACCACGGAGGACTAGAGGGATGTGGACAAATCTAAAATTCAAAACTCGCTGTCTCCGCCTGCCCCCTCCCTTTTTAGGACTATTTCACACACGGCATAGCTCAGAAGAAATAAAGGCAAAAGGTACACATGTCATGCAGACTGGCCCATGATTGAACAACTGGATTATATAAAATCAAACACCTGTGTGAAAAAGGGCCAATTGGTTCTTTCCAAACTACCTCACATGTTTGTTGTGAAGATAAAGCTTCGAAGGCAAGGAAAATGTGCACTGAAAGAAAGATGGAGCTGAGCATCAGCCAACAAAGAAGAGTGTGCATCATATGAAGCACTTCAAATAATTGGATAAAAGTGTTCTAAAGTCTTGCCATTAAGAGCCTATCAAAGATATCCTGGAAGAGTTCTGTCGTTCCCTCGCTCTGAACCGAGCCCATGGCATGGCGTTAAACAAGTGAGGCGCAAAGTCACAGGCAGTAATCAGAAGCATCAAAACAAGTTAATTCTCAAAGCTCTCTGGATGGGAAGTGAAGGAAGGCATGATCCTGTGCTTAAAAGATATCATCACCCAGTTGCCAAGGCAACAGCTCTGCTACCTCCAGAAATCTGCAACGGATACGATGACTCAGGTGTATCTCCCCATGGAGAAGACCGGGAGGAATGCAGCTTCTCTCTCATTCCCCCCCCCCATCATCTGTTTCACAGGGTTAAGGATCTAGATAGCTACCCTTACCCTTTATCCTTTCTCAGGAGCAGCCCACGTCCTTCAGCCATGCTGGGTAGAAATCAAAGTGTTAGTTTTACTGTCACTCTGAAATGTCACACTCTTCATGTGTAGAGTGACAGGATGCCTCAAATCTACACCAGTTGAGAAAATATACCCTCTTGATGGTATTGCTCCACCTAAGATCAGGAGAGAAGAAGCTGTGTATGCTGAGAGAACTAAGCAAGAGAAGGACCCTCAACATCCTCTGAACGGAGATGAGCCTCAAGTCCGCCGGCTCAGATCCAGGAAGAGCTTTATGGCAAGAACAAACATTCTTGAGGGTACGCAAGAGCAAAACCAAATTAGAAGATGGAGGAAGATGCTCACTGGGCACAGAACATCATTAAAGGAGGATATTGGCTGAGGAATTCAACCTCCCCTACGTCACTTGGAGGACCCTGGATAGGCTGAGGTTCGGAGTCTCTAAATGTAAGACTAACATGCTCTATCGGTAGCTGCTGGCGGACAACAACATGCTGTGTGAATGTGGAGAGATACAGGCATCGATGAAGACTTAAGTTTGGCCAATGACAACGCCAAGGAAGTGGCTTCATTTTGGCAGTCCAGGGTTTGATCAGGATTGCTGATAATGAACCAAGAAGTGGACAGTATTTCAGAGGCAGGTGCAGGAGGTAGAAGCTGCTTTCTTCTTCTAAAAATACTGGCTCCAAAGATCACCTACAAGCCAAGGCAGGTGAGGTTCATAAGCCTGTGGTGGCCAACCTTGGCACTCCAGGCGTTCTTGGACTTCAATTCCCAGAAGCCCAAGTCTCTGTGACTCCACACAGATGGGGTTACCGCATGTACACACAATAAACCTATCTGTGTGGATTCGCAGAGACTTGGGCTTCTGGGAATTGAAGTCCAAGAACACCTGGAGTGCCAAGGTTGGCCAACACGGTCATAAGCCACTTCATTCTTCCCACCTGCCTTGGCTCTAAGAGGACCCTTAGTAAGAAATAGATTTAAATTTTTCAGATCCCATAATTCTCCATTGCAGGACTCTTACCTAAAATATAGGTGTTACCTGAGCACATAATCAAGTTTGGTTGTAGTATGCAATCAGCAGTACACCAGGTGTTATTTTTAATTAAGCTGGACTCCACATCACTGTCCAAATTAATTGCTAAATGGCATGGTAATTATTATTTTTTAAAAAAAAATCATCAAGAATTAATTATAGCGATGACCCAACACATTCTTTATGTCCTTAGGGTAAATCCCTGCTACAGATGGCATTCGTGTAGTAGAACACAGGAAGCATAATTGACTTTCATTTCCTCTACTACATAAAGGGTAAGAACCTTCTGGTCTACCAGATGTTGTTGACATGGAGCCACTACGATCCCTCATCATTGGCTATATTGCCTAAAATATTCAATAGTTGAAGTCTAAAATACCTGGTGGGACAAACTTTAGACTTCATCATAAACAAGACATCAGACATCTTACATGGGCTCAGCTATTTGTTTGGGTGGTACCTCTGAAAGGACAAAAATCAAATTCATTGTTTAAATGCTACTGATTACACTATCGGCATATACTTGCTCCATTATCTCTTTGATAGTCTCAATATGGAGACAAGATTAGATATGACACCTCCTACATACATTCTTAAGTTTTAAATCATATAATGTTTTAGTTTTAGTTTTAGTTGGTTTTAACTGTGGGTTTTTGAGAACTTTTAGAATTTTAGCCTTTTTATGTGTTTTAGGATGTGTTAAACCGCCCTGGGTCATCTTCGGCGAGGAGGGTGGTATAGAAATTTAAATAAATAAATAAGAGACAACTTAGGAACTACCCCTTGCTCGAAAGCCAGTTGCATCCATCTCTAGGGTGTGGTGCTCATCTCCATTTACAGTCAAAGAGCCACAGCTGTCTTCATGTGCAGATGTTTCCTTGGCAGGCATGGCTAGAGTGCACGGAACGCTGCTTACCTTCCTACCAAAATAGTCCCTATTTATGTACTTGCAATTTGTTGCTTTTGAACTGCTAGGTTGGCAGGAGCTGGGACAGAGATGAGTGCTCACTCTGTCATACAGTACTCAGGTCTTGAACTGCTGACCTGCCGACCTTCCAGTTGTCAAGTTCAGCGTCTTAACCCCTAAGCCACCGCAGTCCCATCCATCCATCCGAGCAATGTGTTAATCAGACCTAAGCAAGAAGAACCTGAGACATTCAGTTCCCGTTTATTCCGTCTCCTTCAAGTGACTGCATATTTCTCCAATGATCTGAGATAATCTCATTAGCACTTTTGGACATTTATGTGATGACATCATTCCAGCAAATTGCTCCCAAAGGTTTCAGATTCGGTCAGGGAATTAAAATTCATCAAACTATTTATGACAAACCTAATCGCGGGAGCTGATTTGTTACATGATGTGGCAGGGGGTGAATTTCTTCCCTGACGGCTACAGTTGTTCCTTCCGCCATTGATTCCCGTCCTTGAGCTTGAGGGAGAAAGACAGGTGCACACTTTTAAATGTCTTGCACGCTTTTTAAAAAAGCAAGCAGATACACAAAACTCACAAAACTCTTATTTACAGCAAAGGTTACACAAGGTATAAAAAGGTAAAGGTCACCTTTGCTCAAAAGCCAGTTGTATGCAACTCTAGGTTTCAGTGCTCATCTCTGTTTCATAGCCAAAGAGGCAGTGCTGTCTGCGTCCACAGACATTTCCGTGGACATGTGGCAGGCATGACTAGACACCAGAATGCACAGAACGCTGTTTAACTCCCTACCAAAGCGGTCCCTATTTACCTACAGTGGTACCTCGAGTTACAAATTTAATGTGTTCCAAGGCATTTTTCATGTTATGAAAAATTTGCAACTCGAACTTCCCTTAGGAATGCATTGAAAACCAAAATTCATGACTTGAAACATGGTTTCCCATAGGAATGCATTGAAAACCAAAATTCATGAATTGAAACATAGCTTCCCATAGGAATGCACTGAAAACTAATTAATCTGTTCCAGAAAAATTTGTAACTCGAGCCATTATTTTCAATTGATTTTCATTTGTATTATGAATTTTTTGTAACCCAAACCATTTGTTACTCGAGGCACCACTGTACTTGGAATTTCTTGCTTTCAAACTGCTAAATTGGCAGGAACTGTGACAGAGACAGGAGCTCATTCTGTCATGCAGTACTCGGATCTCGAACTGCTAACCTGCTGCCTTCCGGTCAGTGTCTTAACCACTTGAGCCACTGTACTTTAGTCACTGGAGTTGAAGGTACATCACGTGGGTTAAGTACAAGACTCGGCCAAGAAAGCTGCCTCTCTTCGGGGGCAAAATGCAAATGAATTCGCTTCCACTGCTTCCACTTTTGGGCATGTAAACTTCTCTTAACAACAATATGGCACGATTTCTTAAAGTTCCTAGACTACATTTTATTTGATGCTACTTTCGCTACCATATCTCCATCCTACGCAACCCAAGGATTCGTTGGTCATTGAGTCAGAATAACTTGCTAGAGTTCAGAGGCGCCTACTAGCGATGTCTTCAATCAGGATGGGGTGGGGGAAGGATCAGACTCTAAACCAGTGTTTTCCAACCTTTGATTTGTAGACCCCAGTTCCTAGAAGCCTAAGTCCATTCCCCAAAGCACTGATCCGCCAATGTATACTGACTTCGGCTTCTGGAAACTCAAGTCCAAAAACCAAAGTTTGGGAACACAGTGCTGTAAACGCACAAGGGATTATTACAAGGATGAAGAGGACCTGAACCAGGGATGGGGTTAAATCTACCCATCCTAACAACCAGGGAGAATTTAGGGGGGGGGCAAACACTCTTTTGGAGTGTAACCACGGACAATCATGAGTTGTTCTTGTCGTTCGGTTGCATAGTCAAGTCCGACCTTTTGTGACCCCAGAACACCAGACTCCTCTGTCATCTGCCACCCCCCGTAGTCCATCCAGATCTACACCCATTGCGCCATTGATGCCATCTAGCCATCTCCTCCTCTGCCACCCCCTTCTCCTTTTGCCTTCAATCTTTCCTAGAATCAAGGCCTTGTCTAGTGAGTCTTCTCTTCTCATTTGGTGCCCAAAGGACTTGAGCTTCAGCTTCAGTATTTGGCCCTCTAATGAGCCATCAGGGTTGATTTCCTTCAAGATGGACTGATTTGATCTCCTCGCAGTCCAGGGGACCCTCAAAGGTCTTCTCCAGCACCACACTTCAAAGGCGTCTATTCTTCTGCACTCAGCCTTCCTTAGGGTCCAGCTCTCACAGCCATACATGACAACTGGGAAGAATATTGCTGTCCATTTTGGTTGGTTCCTACACGGAATAGCCCATAGACTCATCGAACCACACAAGCCCCCTCACCATGGCAAGACAATGATCCATTGGGGGATTCTTGGAGTTAAAGACATCAAAACCGACATTCCCAAGTTCACTTGGGGGGGGGGAGAGAATACAATCAGATGCAATCACAGGGTTGAGCGGATGCTAAATAGCTGGTTGTAAAAGTCCCGAAATGGCAAAGCAAGTGACAGTGGATAACAAATCCTAAACTTTGCAAAGAGGAGGGGGGGAAACCCTCTTCCCTTCACTAATCCTACCTGGTTCTGAAATTTATTGCCGCGCTATCTAACCACACTTGCTGATCTATCATTCCCTGCAGACTCGAAGCTCTGCATCATGTCTGTCAATATCCCCAAAGGTGCAAAGAGCCCTGAAAAGTTGGAAATTAAATCATATAAGAAATGGTTCCCTGGAGACTGTGCCATGTCGCAGGGAAGATGAAAGCCACGCGAATCAGAGACCGGTGGCAAATTTACAGGGCTCTTGGGAGAAAAGGTAGAGAAGACATATTTCAACAAATACTTTGCTCAACCATTTTTTAATTTTTTTTTTGTTTGGGAGAGGGTTCATAATTACTTAGGAAAGTGGAGGGAGAAAGGAACAAACTAGGATGCTGGTGGTTTTTATAAACTTGTTAGACATCTGTACCTTGCTGCAGTTGGTATATAATTCAACCCTCTCTTTTTCAATATTCTCTGATAAGCTTTGGGTTCTTGTTTCCCTTCCGTGGTATTTTGGGGGCAGATTTGGAGGGCCTGACCTATTAAAATAGCATTAGTGTGGTCACTACAATAGGTGCCTTGTCATTTTTCATGATGTCCCCTCCTTTTAGTGCTCCAGGATTTAAGTCCTGAATTGGGGGAAGGCATTTTAGGCTTCCTTGTGTGTTTGGTGAAGCCCGGAGGCAAACGTCTTCTCTCCAGGTTTTGAGGTTAATGGGGCCCATAGGATTGAACTGCTGACTTCCCTGTCTGTAGCTAATCAAGTTCATCAGATGGAAATATTTTCTTCCCTTTAGCTCTGGGGTGTCCAAACATTTTGGGCCGTGGGCCGGTCATGTGGTCCAGGGGGCTGGGCACTATGCCCTGGGGGCCGGATCCACCAGTGATGGAAGACAGAATTAAATGGACGTGCTAGAAATGGTCAGTTTGGGGTTTATAAAATGATCCCCTTCCAATGTTTTGACTGTACGTTTCCCCAGAACTCAACATAAATCCTTCTTCTGCAGCAACAAGTAAGCAAAACTGTTCTGGGTGATTGCAGCTGGCACCGAATCTGATACCCCTGAGTGATGCATAGCAAAAGGAAGCAACATTCAACATAGCTCTGTTTCCTCCAGATGAGAAAGAAATAACACATGCATTCAAATGCATTTCTGAACTCCTAATGAGAAACCTGTCAGAGGAAATAACAAGACTCGTCCCAAATTCCATTGGGAAGGAGAGTCTGTCTGTGCATTCCCAGATAGTAATCTCAGCCAGTTTTTTTAGCTTCCTTACCCTAGTTCTAAGGTAAAGGTAAAGGTTTCCCTTGCTTGAAAGCCAGTTGTATCCGACTCTAGGGGTCAGTGCTCATCTCTGTTTCTAAGCCAAAGAGCCAGCGCTGTCTGCTTCTGCAGACGTTTCCATGGTCATGTGGCAAGGATGATTAGACACTGGAGCGCATGGAATGCTGTTACCTTCCCACTGAAGTGTTCAACTGCTAGGTTGGCTTTAATGGGGAACTGGAGGTAGAGGACTTTTTTAGGGTTTAGTGATTTTAACCTGAGACTTTTTATGACCTGAGTCGCCTCGGCGAGTGGGCGGCAATATAAATCTAAATAAATAAATAAATAAATTTCTATGGGGCTGTTTTTATGTTGGGTTTGTAATATGTGTTGTAAGTCGCCCAGAGTTGCCCCAGCAAATGGGGCGGTGATGCAAATCTGATTAGATAGATAGATAGATAGATAGATAGATAGATAGATAGATAGATAGATAGATAGATAGATAGATAGATAGATAGATAGATAGATAGATAGATAGATAGATAGATCTCTATTTCACAAGATAATACTATTTGGGTGGATGGATGGATGGATGGATGGATGGATGGATGGATAGATAGATAGATAGATAGATAGATAGATAGATAGATAGATAGATAGATAGATAGATAGATAGATAGATAGATAGATAGATAGATAGATAGATAGATAGATAGATAGATAGATCTCTATTTCACAAGATAATACTATTTGGGTGGATGGATGGATGGATGGATGGATGGATGGATAGATAGATAGATAGATAGATAGATAGATAGATAGATAGATAGATAGATAGATAGATAGATAGATAGATAGATAGATTATGTGTTTTTCTACAAAGGTTTGTTTGGACACATGAGAAGTTTTCCTTGGTAACACAAGGTTTTCATAATTCAACCCACTTTTGCCATGTTAAATTATGAGAGAAGACCTTGGAAACGGCATTAATCAATGTTCACAGCTGTCCCTTGACTGCTAACTGAAAACAAATGTGATCCAGTAGCAAAAGAAGAGAAAGCAAATGCTAAGGATTTGGCATAGACAGATGGGGAACGAGGACCACAACTGTGTGCCAACGCAGGCTTTGATTAATACTCTGGAGGTTGACTTTCTTGTAGTAAAGCATTTGGGTTCTTTCCCATCACTGTCTTCATAGAAAGGGTGTTGAATATTTCATACAGCCTGGGTTCCTTTGAAAAATGGGGACTTTGCTTTTGAATCTTGTTTCTCTACGGTAGAAGCTTCTTTTTCTGTATCCTTTCTCCATCTTTCAACAAAACTGACTGTCCCCAGATGTTCTTGGACTAAAACTCTCAGAAGCCTTCCCCATTGGCTGTGCTGGCTAAGATTTCTGGGAGCTGTTGTTCAAGAACATCTGGGGACCCAAAGTTAGGAACTACAACAACTTCTTCTCCTCCTCCTTCATCTTCTCCTTCTCCTCCTCCTCTTTTTCCTCCTCTTCCTCTTCTTCCTCTTCTTCCATATCCAAATCCAAATCCAAATATTACTGATCATCATGGCGATCAGCCATTAAGTTTGTCCTCAGAAAATAATGCAGTGGCCTTCCATTTGCCTTCTGCATCGCAGCATGACACCCAGAATACCACCAATCCAGTTATGCAAGCCACTTTCTGGTCCTGAGCCCTTTTGGCACACAAAGTCCTCATCAACCCCAGGCCAAGATGGATGAAACTGATGCTCTCTATCAAGAAGGATTCAAGTGGGATTTAATCTACTTGGGGACCATCACCCTTCCCTGTAGACTTCACCGCCCAAGGCCGTTAGACCTCAAAGTGGTCAGGTTAGTCAACTGATGCCTAACACTCAGCATTGAGTCGCTGGCAATAGGGTCTACTCTGGTGATGGTGAACCTTGGCACTCCAGGTCTTCTTGGACTTCAGTTCCCAGAACCCCAAGTCAGCCCTCCTGCTGATAAAGACTTCTGGTTATTGAAGTCCAAGAATAGCTGGAGTGCCAAGTTTTGCCATCACTGGTCTACTCTATTACCATAGCAGGATAAACCAGCCAGATTCTTGGGAGCCACTGCTGTAGAATATCTCACATCAAGGACAAAATCAGGCTGTTCATCAGTGACGTACACTGATGTTGCCTGCTACCTTCATCCACCCATGAAGCATATAACCATGAAGCATATGTTAGGATGGATTTGACATGACCTACTGTGTTGTCCAATTTCATATCATGATGGATAAGAAGACATAGCCTTGAGAATGAGCACAGAATGGAATGGGAGAGATAGGAGACCAAAAAAATATATATCCGTGCTACCTGTATCAATTACAAAGTGCGTAAAATCATGCTTCCTTGAATACCGAAAACGGCAGTGTGTTCATCTCAAACAACTTTTGAGTCTTGCATGCTGGAAGTCATTAGAGAGAGGGGAAATTCAAAGTAAAACGGCTGTCTTGCTGTGTCAGAGAAATAAATGCCTATTCTACTGAGGATATTAAGCCTCCCTTGATTATGCTTGGAACGCTTGGTACAGAAGCAGAATGTCTTTTAACAATGCAAAACATTATGCTCCAAAATTACACTGACTTGTAAAGCATCAGTGCTTCTGTTCATTCGTGGGGGTGGGGTGGGGTGGGGAGATTTCTCAAGAGACAGCCTTAGATCTAATTCTAGTAGGGTAGCTATGATAGCCTGTTGGAGCAAAAATTACCTCCTTAAAAGCTAACAGGTTTTATCTGGAATAAGCTTTCATGTAGTGCCGGGATTCTCAACCTGTGGGCCGGAAGTGGCCCACAATGGCATTTTATGCGACACTCCCCCTGCCTCTACCACACCAGGAAGTGCCATGTGGTGGAGGGAAATGGCCATCCAGCCCCCGGAGCTGGTTCCCTGCCTAAGGCCCATGGGCTGGAGCCAGCCCATGGCACCGTTTTATGTGGCCCATCCACTCTCACAAGGGCATTTGAGAAACAAAATGGCCACCCCTTTGAAGCTGTTGGGTCTCTGTCTTTGTCTCCACTGCTTTTAATTGATGTCTGTTGGGCTTTTCAAAATAGATTTTAATTAACTCTTCTCTTATTTGACTTAGAGGGGTTTTCTTTTGTTTTCCTGGCTGCCGCTCTAAAGATATTGGATATACAGTAGAGTGACTAACACGTTTTAGACACCAAACAAACAGAGAAAACACATTCTGTTGATGTAGTTAATTTAAACTATTGCTGATGAACAAATGAGGATAGGAAATTAAAAGGCAACGTCCAGTATTGAACGCAAGCTGCAATACTGTGAGTCCTTCATCATTTCCTATTGATGAAATGGAACTGAAATTTCATGAAAATGGCTTCACAGTTTGACTATTTATTCCACACAGCTTATTATTTTTTGATTCACTCCAAATTACCGGAAGTATGCAAAACAAACACACCCTGTTCCAAAATGCACAAATAAAATTTTTAAAAATGCAATACCATTAGCACAAAGGTTTTATGGAGAGTATTTTACATCCCAAAAGCCAATCTACCAAATGAACCTCTTCTGTCCTGCAAAATGCCATATGACATATAAAAAAATATGCTTTGATTTTTATTACTGACAGCTAGTTCTTTGGTTGAAGAATTAAGCTTTTATGCAGGCATGATCTCTGATATTGATGGACAATCGCCTACCCATCTACCCCCATCAAGGATGTTGGTTTTCAACACCAAAAATAGCACCTTCTCTTCCTGCCTGTATTTTCATATCCTGGAGAGACAAGGTGGTGTAGTGGTTAGAAGAACATTAGATTACACGAGGAGTTCTCAACCTTTGTAAACGGGGCGCCAGTTCATGCTCCTTCAGATAGCTTAGAGGGCTGGACAGCCATTTTGCCCTCTCTCCGCCACATGGCACTTCCTGGTGTGATAGAGGCAGTAGGAGGCCACATGAAATGGTACTGTGGGCCACATCCCAGGCCACAGGTTGAGAATCCCTGGGTTAGACCTTTGAGTTGCTGTCAACACAATTCATGGTGGGATCCTGTGCTTGTCACTCTCTAGTAGCCTAAATGACCCTATTAGAGATAAAGCGGGAAGACAGTCAGCTTCGAGGGCCAGATGGCCGGCCATTCATTCATTCATTCATTCATTCATTCATTCATTCATTCATTCATTCATTCGTTAGTTCGTTCATTCATTCGTTCATTCATTTATCACATTTATATCCTGCCCTTGTCCACAATGTGGGTGGCCATTTTATCCCAGCTGCTTCAAAGGGGTGGACATTTTGTTTCTCAAATGCCCTTGGAGGGGGGCCCACATGAAATGGCACCATGGGCCAGATCTGGCCCACAGACTTTAGGTCGGGAACCCCTGCTTTAAACTCTGAAATCATCCAGCTACCTTGTCATGGTGGACTGGAGAACTTTGAGGGGGTTTCAATAAAAAGAAGCTCACCTTGAAATTTTGTCAAGGTTTTTGCTTTCTCTCCCCAAAATAAAATTAATGTTTATATGATTATCTGATTCTCACAACTTTTCAAGATACTCCGGACACCCACCAACAGCCGGAGGGGAGAGTGGAATCTATTATTGATTTAGAAAAATGTATTAATTTTTTGTGTGTGTGCTGTGTTGTTTTGCTGATTGTAAGCCACCCTGAGTCGCCATGGTGAGTGGGCGGCAATATAAATCTAAATAAATAACTAAATAAGAGGGAAAGAGAGCAGTGGGGGGGGGGAGAACTGCATGAATAACCTTCTCTTCCTATATTGTGGCTTCTTCCATTTCCCAAGAAATAATCTTTGTGTTCTGACTTCACACTCTCATGCGCAGGCAAGGAGGCCCACATCGCCCCGTCACCATTTCATTGCGTTTCTCCAAAGACTCTCTACAGTTTCTTCTCCTCGACCTTTTAAAAAATTATTGACTTGCAAGAATTATTTATCTTCCCCAATTTCAATATATTTCTTTAACAGGCATTTCTCTTCTGGTTTCCGTTTAGCAACCCGAAGTCAATTTACAAATAACAGACCACCATTAAAAAAAAGAACATTCTCCAGCGCGAGAATAAAGCAATTAAACAATCAAACCTGTTACGACAAACGATTACAAACCAGACAGACGGTTGGGTTTGCAATGCCTTGGAGTACAGTTTGGATTTGATTCGGTGATGGAAACCTTCAGGCTGGTTCATATTTATTTCTGCACTTTACCTAACACATTAATGCAGGGGTTCTCAACCTACTGCCTGTGGGCCAGACCCGGCCCATGGCACCATTTCGTGTGGCCCGCATCACGACCACCACCACTGCAGATGCTAGCAGACAACAATCAGGAAATATCTCAGGTGGGAATTATACATTGGAGTACATTCAACCCAATTCTCTGTTCAGCAAACAGTTGCAAGATTCCCGAGTGTTTGTGCTTTGCAATCCAGCTTTTCCGTAGGATCTGCTATCCCTCCGCCACCCCAAATAAATGCATGCAAACAAGCCTTGTATCGTCTTCAAAATCTCATTATTGTCTGCCAAGCTTGCTTTGCATCAGCTCTGGACCACTGGCTAGAAAGAAACTGGCAGGAAAAGTCCAGAGGGAAGGGATGGCAGAGCGGTTGCCAACACATGATATCCGGCAAAAGACGCTGATTTATACCAGACAGATGTGGGTGCCAGGAGCTTCTTTACAAAGCTCTGGCAAAAGGATGAGAAATGAGAACATGTTCACTAGTTCAGAAAGGATATGGGCTTTTATACAACCCAAATCATGACATTGTGAACAGCCGAGAAGAAAGAGGAAGTGACAAGGAAACCCATCTACAAGTCAGAAAAAAGCTACATCCACTGATCCATAGCCATCCTGTTGACTTATTATTGATTTAACACTTGCGATCCTGTCGAAATGAAAATTTAGCCAGCTTGTAATACTGCGGCGGCTCAAGTGGTTAAGATACTGAACTTGCTGACTGGAAGGTCGGAGTTCGATTCCCGGGTACTGCATGAGAGAGTGAGCACCCGTCTCTGTCCCAGCTCCTGCCAACCTAGCAGTTCGAAAGCAAGAAATTGCAAGTAGAGAAATAGGGATCATTTTGGTGGGAAGGTAAACAGTGTTCCATGCACTCCAGTGTCTAGTCATGCCTGCCACATGTCCACAGAAATGTCTGCAGACTTAGACAGTGCTGGCCCTTTGGCTATAAACAGAGATGAGCACTGAACCCTAGAGTCAGATATGACTGGCTTCGGAGCAAGGACAACCTTTACCTAACAGAAATATAACCTCTGTGTGATTCCTCAGTGTGTATCAGACTTCATTAATTTACTTGCAATGAAACCATAGGGTTTAAAATAGAAATGATGATCCATTTTCTTTCTTTCTTTTCTCATATTTGCTCAGCCTTTGTAATTGACACAGTCACAAAATAAAGAGAACTGCTTATTATGTGTGGTTATGCGACTTACCCTAGCCATCATCTAGGTAGATAAAGAAAACAGTATTTATTTATTTTGACCTGTTGGAAAATTCTGATGCATTGGGGTTAACAACAAATTAGTACCATGGCTGGGATCCAGGATAGAGATGGGGATAGAGCAGTTTAATCTTGTGTTTCACAAATCTACTTTGAATTCTGGTAATGCCCCACAAAGTGGTCAACCTCCCAGCAAATGGGATATTCCATTAGTGCTTCTTTGCAGGGTGCGCGCGCACAAAAACGGCACGAGCCAATGTATCACATTGAGTAGGGACAAAAGGAAAAAAAATCCAGTTGCAAAGCACAGTAAATTGATTGGTGCACTATCTCCTCCATCCATCCATCCATCTTGTCCATCCATCCATCCACTCATTCCATCCACTCATTCCATCCACTCATTCCATCCACCCATTCACCCACTCATTCCATCCACCCACTCATTCCATCCATCCATTCCATCCATCCATTCCATCCATCTAGCCAGCCAGCCAGCCAGGCAGCCACTGATCAATCCATTGATCAATCCACCAATCAGTCAGTACATCCATCCATCCATCCATCCATCCATCCATCCATCCATCCATCTATCCATTCATTCCATCTATCCACTCATTCCATCCATCCACTCATTCCATCCACCCATCTACCCACTCATTCCATCCACTCATTCCATCCATCCATCTAGCCAGCCAGCCATTGATCAATCCATTGATCAATCCACCAATCAGTCCATCCATCCATCCATCCATCCCAGCCAGCCATCCATCCATCCATCCATCCACTCATTCCATCCATCCATCCATCCATCCTTCCATCCTTCCATCCATCCATCCATCCATCTAGCCATCCAGCCAGCCATTGATCAATCCATTGATCAATCCACTGATCAGTCCATCCATCCATCCAGCCAGCCAGCCAGCCACCTAGCCAGCCAGTCATTGATCAATCCATTGATCAATCAACTGATCAGTCCATCCATCCATCCATCCATTGCTTGTTAAATATATACGTGTATGGGATGTGACTGAACCCTAGACATAATTTTTTACCCCTCTGACAATCTTGTAAGGTGACTCATTATATTCCATGTGAATCCTGCCACCAAACAAAAACCCTGTTATGGCAAATGTTTCCATCTTCCTGGATGACAGCCAATGCAACAGAAGGGAGGAATCATTTTAAGAATGCATATATTCCTCTCCACCACCACCACCCAAAAATGAGTAGAAAATGCATACAGTTGGGGAAATACAGAACAATGGGACAGAACGGATCATGGGGGACAGGGAGGGAAAGAGGCTTGAAAATCCGTGTGGGAATGGGGAATGAATGAGAAGACCATTGACGTCAGGTTTTCTCCGTTGGATGTTTCCAGCAGGTCAAAAGCAACACCGTTAAGTCTACAAGGCAGAAAGGAACCCATGCTGAAACGTCGGTCTAGTTTCAATTGCTTTCCCACCCAGCTTTACCTTTCTGTAAATACACATATGCTTGAGTGGGAAGCGATCTCAGTTCTCCACCGTCACCACAGGCTTCACACCTGACATTTTATGTTGGCAGCGACTCAGCTGGGCTGTCTATCAATATTGATGCAGAATGTTGTTTTTTTTTAAAAAAAAAACATCCCAGCACAATGTTTTTAGGATGGAATAAAAGCTCTGGAAGATAGCCAACGTGTACCGCTAAAAGCCTTAAACCTGCTGTAAAACTCATCAATAAACTCAGTACAGGAGGGAAGGAGATAATGGGGGGAAGAGACTATTTGCATCGCCATAAAGCAACATTTACAGAGCTATGGTCCATAAGGTGCTTCGTATAAATCAGATTGCCTAGGGAAGCTGGCATCTGTAGTGCGATTTCAATATCCATCTCCTGTTTTCACCAGGACTTTGGTGCCACTCCGCTGGTGGCTTAGTGGTTCAGACGTTGAGCTTGGAGACTGGAAGGTAGGGTTTCGATACCCAAGGGCTGCACTTAGGGACATGAAAGGAGCCTCATTCTCTCCAGCAAAAATCATTTCAATCCAGGGTAATCTCTGACATGAAATGATTATTGCCAGACCTTTGGTACTGCTCAGTCAATGTTTCGGGGAAACTGTAAATGTCAAGGCTTTGAGACAACCAATTGTTTGGCTAAAAAAATTTCTTGCCAACGAGTTTTCCCCTGGATCTGGATCTCGGTCCCAGTGCAATTTCATGGCTTCCCATGGAGAAAATTGCCTTACTGTGTGGATGGTTTGGTGTGCAGTTGAGTGGGTGGCAACTGTCATGTGTTTTTCACCTTTTGGACAAGAAAGAGTCACATTCAGGGCACCTCTGTGCAATTGCCTAACACTGATTGGAAATAATGGGTTAAAGCCATGATGGCGAACCTTGGCACTCCAGCTGTTCTTGGGACTTCAATTCCCAGAAGCCCAGGTCCCTATGGATCCACACAAATGTATACGCGCAGTAAACCCATTCGTGTGGATTCACAGGGACTTGGGCTTCTGGGAACTGAAGTCCAAGAACATCTGGAATGCCAAGGTGCACCATCACTGGCCCAAAGCCATTATTGCTTATCCTAACAACAATTGCCAAATGACAGACCAATGCTTATGTGGACCCTCCGTCAACATCTGCACAATGGTGTCTTCTCCTGTCCTGTGGTAGATGGTTAAAAGGTGGATATCCTCCAAATAAAGACTGCTATGCCAAACCTCTGGTGGAAAACTTTGGTTAAGAACGCAAGACAAGAGCGACCCCTTCCACTTGTGTTATTTTTGAATATTTACTTCTTCTTTTTAAAGCAAAGTATTCGTTGGGATGGTAAATTTTAAAAGATCTTGAACTTATTCCTTATAGGTTCTTTGGTGGTGCATGTTAACAGTAGCCTAAGGTGAAGCCCAAGACCTTGGCCCGTATCACGAGGAACAATAAAGTATAAACTACTCCAACTCACTCTGCAAGGAAAGATCCCTGGGAAGAAGAGAGGAAGCCATGGATGTAGATGGACTTCATGGCTGAAGAACGTGAGAGTCTGGTGTGGAAGGTCCTCAGAAGAACTGTTCCAAGGCATTAAGAAGAGGGAGACTATTGCCATGATAATATTAATTTTGTGTCAAAAATTATTCCAGGTTGAAAGGATTTTTGCTGGAGAAACTCTACTCCTGGGACACCCAAATGAGGCTCCTTTCATGACCCCAAGATCTTTTCCCACCAAAGTGGTCCTTCTTTATCTGCTTGCAATTTCTTGCCTTTGATCTGCTAGGTTGGCAGGAGCTGGGGCAGAGAGAGGCACTCAATCCATCATGCAGTACCCAGGTCTCGAATTGCTGAACTGCCGACCTACCAGCTAACAAGGTGAGCTTCTTAACCCCTGAGCCTCTGCGAACGGATACGGCACCCAAAGAAGAAGAAAACTGAAGCCAAAGGGTAGGAACTTGATCTTCATTTGCACAACCATCACCCTTTTATGATGATCCCTGCATGGACGATGCCATAAATGCTGCTAGGCCATCATCCATGGAAACAGTAAATTATACGTGAAAACAGAAAGGCACCCATTCAAAGCCAACGTCAGTATGAATGGATGTTACTGCTGTTCTTATTTATAATCCAAATTCCTGAGGGCTGGGCAAATAACTGATTATTTAAACCTTGTTTACTCAGGTTTAACAAGCAGGAGTTTTATGCATATCTATTATGCTTCAACAAATCCCATGTTTAATAATTAGTTGGTATTTGCTTTGCGAGCAGTCCAATAACTGTCTAATTAAATATGGATTTGCAAATCTTAATTTAAAGTATTACCAACACCAGCAGATGTGCCAAGCCGTTCTCTGTTTCAGCGACAGGGTTTTTAATACTTCTCT
Organism: Furcifer pardalis; assembly: GCA_030440675.1. Classification (NCBI taxonomy): domain Eukaryota; kingdom Metazoa; phylum Chordata; class Lepidosauria; order Squamata; family Chamaeleonidae; genus Furcifer; species Furcifer pardalis. Next base: position 2,331,000 of record CP126900.1, on the reverse strand, counting down.
CTTTTGTAATATTGGTTTTTTGGTTGTGGTTGGGTTTTTTGTTTCCAAATGTACAAATTTGATTCTAATTACAAATGGACCACTCATCCCCCCCGCCCCCGATTTTCCACTGTGATATTTGTTGACTATTTTCTAAATATTTGCTTTTTAGAGATGATACTTGACTGACGGCCTATAGTATTAATCTGTACTTTGTTGCTACTTGTGAACAACAACCAGTTAGAGTGTAACACAGAACATAAAAAAAATGCATTGTACTCAATAAAGATGTAAGTCAGGGATTCTCAATCTGTGGCCTGTGGGCCGGATACAGCCCACGGCACCATTTGATGTGGCCTCCACCACACCAGGAAGTGCCATGTGGTGGAGGAAAAGGAAAAAGGCCTCCCAGCCCCCAAAGCTGTCTGAGGGATTATGACCCTGCCCCATGCTTAAAAAGGTTGAGAACTCCGGAAGTAAGTGAATCCCAAATTGAATTTATCCTCCAGAAATCTACACTGACAAGACAAGGACACACACCCTACTTTTCTCTGCTGTATACTCCCTCAAAGTCATGGGTTTGCACTTCCAGGACTGAATGTGCTGTACTGTGTTAGGCTGCAGGCTAGGACTAATGAGAAACTGAAGCCTCAGTAGCCTTTCCTTTATCCCAGCCATGACAGTATTTCTAACTGGTGCTTTGCACAGTTGACAGACTGTCAAGCTGCAAGCTGAAGTTGTACAGTGTTCCTATCTAAGGAACCATCAGTGTTCAACTACCATTAACCCTGCACCACAAAAAAAACATGGAACATGCATGCCACCAGGGGACGTGATTCAGCTGGAGCAGCAGCAGACATAGAGGTAGCTGCAAAAATACATTACCCAATACCATTTGAATAGCTATAGCATGCCTTAAAAATCTGTACATGATAGGCAAATTCTGAGTTCAGATTTGGAATCAGCACACTCGAGATCATGTAAATCGCATGTGTTATTCCCAGTAGCAAAATCACTGTTGTGCAGCATAATGAATCCCTCCAGCTCCTTGGTCTTGGCAAGGCAGCCTTCTTAGAAGTGACACATTGCCAAAGCAGAGAGACAGTTCCGGAAGCTGGCAACACCTCGCCCATATAAAAGCCTGCATCAGGGAGACAAGGAGACGAGACTGAAGACTTGATCTTTGTCCCTCAACTGGAGAACGCATGATGCCACTGACTGAAAGGAACATTTCTGAAATTGTGCCAAAAGTCTTCCGATGTCCTTTGTCTCAAATCCTCCAACATTCTCCCACAATTAAAATTAACCCAAGCAGACAAAAGTGAGTTGAAGCATCTCAGGGACAAAAGAGACCAGGATTCTTTGGCTGCAGCAGAAATTATCTTCCCCACTGGGGGTGGCCATTTTGTCCCAACAGCTTCAAAAGGGGTAGGCATTTTTTTCTCACGTGTCCTTGGAGGGCCACATGAAATGGTGCCGTGGCCCTGATCCGGCCCACAGGCCTTAGGTTGGGAACCTCTGATTTCGCCTGAATATCACCCACTATGGCTGGCAGCCACGACTCTCCAAGGAATCCAGGCAGGATAATACCCAAGATCTACCTGGAAATCCCTAGTGTCCATTGGTACTTTCCCAGTCTACACCCAAGTCAGAAGCCAAAGTTGTATTTTTGCTAACAAACTTACTAAGACTCCAGTATGAGTTTTCTGCATGAGGAGCACAGAAGTATCTAAAAAACTCCAGGTTTTCTAGAAGAGCATCCAACCAGACCATTGCTTTGTCCACAAGTGTATAGGTCCATGATGACGAACCTTGGCACTCCAGGTGTTCTTGGACTTCAATTCCCAGAATCCCAAGTCAGCATTCCTGCTTATCAGGGCTTCTGGGAATTGAAGTCCAAGAACACCTACAGTGCCAAGGTTCACCATCAGTGGTCTAGGTGTTACTTTGGGTAGTATACTGATCTATGAGAAGCACCATAAAACCAAGCAAAAGGTCTGCCCAAAGAACAATATCCTTCAAAAGCTACCCAGGAACCAGCTGGGCACACTATAGAAAACCTTAAGAACTGTGACCATAGGTTTATGCTACTCTGTGGAGAAATTCACTTGTCCAGTATGATACAGTTCAGCCAATGCGGTTCAGACTTAGCGGTCAACAGGAACTAGAAAAACCAACCCTTATTGCTTGCATCAGTTAAGACACAGACAGTAACTTACAGAGAGAGGAAGGCACTATCAGTGAAAGGCTGAAACATCTACTACAATTTGCATCTTCTCTTTGGATATTATCCCACTATTAAATCAAGAAATGGGATGGGTGGTTCTTGTTCTGCTCTCACTCCCCACACAGTCTGCACAAATGCCAATAAATACTTTAGTAAAGGAGGCCAGAAGAAAATTGGGTGGGTCATGTCAAAGTTTGAATAAATACTGTAAATGCAAAAAAAAAAATTTTTTTTTTGAACAATTCCACCACCCTTATTGGGTGTTGGGACTGCAGTGGCACAAGTGGGTAAGACACTGACTGGGAGGCGGAAGGTCAGCAGTTCGATTCCCGAGTACTGCAGGACGGAATGAGCTCCCGTCTTTGTTCCAACTCCTACCAACCTAGCAGTTTGAAAGCAAGAAATTGCAAGTAGATAAATAGGGACCACTTTGGTGGGAAGGTAACAGCGTTCCATGCGCTCCGGTGTCCAGTCATGCTTGCCACATGACCATGGAAACGTCTGCAGAAGCAGAAAACGCTAGCTCTTCGGCTTTGATACAGAGATGAGCACTGACCCCTAGAGTCGAATACGACTGGCTTTCGAGCAAGGGAAACCTATTGGGTGTTGATAGAGATGCTTAATTTGATCATGTAAAACCATACATGGCTGGTTTCCCATTTTAAATAAAACCGTCTACATCAGGGATTCTCAACCTATGGCCCAGGGGCCATATTCAGCCCACGACACCATTTCATGCAGCCCTCCACTGCCTCTGCCACACCAAGAAGTGCCACGTGCGGCAGGCAGGGAAAATTGGCTGTCCCGCCCCCGAAGCTGACTGAGGCAGCGTGACCCAGGCCTTGGATTGAAAAGGATGAGAACCCCTGGTCTACATCCTCCTCTCCTACTGGTATCTTACACCAGAGGCACATATGAGAAGTTATTTCAGTCCAGAATATCAAAATGGATGCTCAAAGCAAAGTAGCTGTTATTGAACTTGCAGGGACGGGCTAGAAACATAATGAATTCGGAGGTTTTCCAGGACTCAGTTCAAACGGGAATGCTTGGATATATTGTGCTTTAATAATGCAAGCCTAGAGGGACTAAAACAAGACATGAATAAAAGAAAGGAAGATAAAAAAAGAAGAAGAAACGTGTGCAATTTCTTATACTTACAAATGGTGATTAATATTTATTAATGTTTGCATAAACCTTTCTAGAGCAAGCCTGGCAGATCCTGAAGCTTACATTCAGACCAGTCCCTTCATAAGTAATTACTCCAAATGCTCCTATAGACATCAACCAGGTATTAAACAAATACTGGTTTTCATAAATTATGTCGCTAGCCCAATGTGTCTATGGCAGGTCTAAAACCTTCTGCTGTCCAAATATTGTATTCGAAATCTACAATTAAACCAACATAACCCTGGAAAAAAGGCTTCTCTTGTTCACCCTCTTCTATGCTCCCTTATGTCCCAGCTCCTGCCAACCTAGCAGCTCGATAGCAAGAAAATTGCAAGTAGATAAATAGGTACCACTTTGGTGGGAAGGGATCACAGATTCAAGGAGAGAGCCAGTGGCTAGCGACAGCCTGAAAGACATCTTACTTAGAATGGTGGTTTCGGTTTTGCAGGGAGAAGAATCAAAGGTGCTGAACTGAAGCCCCAAGATAGGTTCAGGACCTTGGATAGCTCTTTCAAAGTGAACCCAGGAATGGATTTGCTGCTCTGCAAAATCGAATTTCCCCAAGATTTCCACTTTTGCCATACCCAAATGGCTTAAAAACCAGCTTTGGATTCCATGCATTTGTTTTCTTGGCATGTTTTAAGCCCATGATGACGAGTCTTGGCACTCCAGGTGTTCTTGGACTCCAGTTCCCAGAAGTCCAAGCCCCTGTGAATCTACAGGGACTTGGGCTTCTGGGAACTGAAGTCTAAGAACAGTGCATACACACAGTAAACCCATTCATGAGGATTCCCATTTGTGTGCATTCACAGGGACTTGGGCTTCTGGGAACTGAAGTCCAAGAACAGTGCATACACACAGTAAACACATTCGTGTGGATTTCCGGGTATTAGCTATTAATTATACCTAGCAGTTTGAAAGCAAGAAATTGCAAGTAGATAAATAGGGACCACTTCGGTGGGAAGGTAACAGCATTCTGTGCACTCCGGTGTCTAGTCATGCCTGCCACATGACCACGGAAACGTCTGCAGAAGCAGACAACGCTGGCTCTTCGGCTTTGAAACAGAGATGAGCACTGACCCTTGGAGTCGGATATGACTGGCTTTCGAGCAAGGGAAACCTTTACCATTTATATTGTGATTGTATTGTTTATTGTTTATTCTGTACTGAGTATTGTTTATGGATTGTATTCTGATTTTATTGTTTATATATATATGTATGACTGTGAGCCGCCCTGAGTCAGATTTCCTCTGATTGGGCAGCATATAAATATAAAAATTAAATTAAATTAAATTAAATTAAATTAAATTAAATTAAATTAAATTAAATTAAATTAAATTAAATTAAATTAAATTCCTATTTGTGTGGATTCATGGGGGCTTGGGCTTCTGGGAATTGAAGTCCAAGAACAGTTGGAGTGTCAAGGTTCACCATCACGGTTCTAAGCCATGCCTGTGAGTTGGATTCAATTCAATTAAATCCAATCCAATTATTCGACTTGTATGCCGCCTCACTCGCAATGCGACTCTGGGTGGCTAACAAAGAAGTAAAATATCACAGTTACAATAAATGCAATTACAATATCACAGCTGCAAAACCTCATAATTATCAGGTTTGCTTGTGCAGTTGCCTTCCGTGCTGTGTAACGTTCACAGCTTGTTCTCTCAGGCAGGTTGACAATTTTGTCATCATCTCTGCAAAGGCCTAAGCAATAGATGGCATGGCCATTGTCAACGGAAATGCCAGCCTAAAAATGGCACTTCCAGACGCAACCACGAAAACATGGCTCGCTCTTCATTCCGGATGAGAATCCTTGGCAAAATAACAAGCATGAATCACGTTGGTTTCTCTCGTCATCCTAGGAGCAAAGAGTTGGCAGTAAGAGGGTTTAATTTTTATCGGTTCGTTTGAAAAGGAAACTAGAGGTGAGGGTCCCTAACAAGGAGAAGACATTTCTAAGAAGCAAATGATTACTGGTAAAATTTATGAATATTGGATGACTGAAAGAGTTATCCTGATGTGTGCATCCATCAGTGGCAATCATGAAAAGAACAAAACTGACGTACGCATTGATTTATTGCTCAGCTACCACCTTCTCCCAAAAGCTTGTGGTAGCTGAAAATATGAACGCATCTTTCATGGGACATTGCAGAATCCTGAAGCTACATAATGCCACATACCAAAGACTTTATTCCTTACTATATTTGTCTCCTACACTCCTAATTCAATGCCGCTACAAGATGTAATTCTTGTCACAATCGCCCATGCCCAAATTATTCTGTCTCTCTCCGATGTATTATGCACAGAGCTTAAATGGTTTTGATGTCTCTCTCCCACGATGAAAGGGTACAAGGAAGGATGGCAGCCTTAAGCTCATACCGCTCAACGCAATGGGCGGGTGCCTGACAAAACAGGTTACGGGGGGGAGTGAAGATTCATCGTCTTGGCAATATGACCCCCCACCAAGGCCTCTTTCGCTTTTCTTCCTTCTTGGTGCGGTTGAAAATTGGAATGGTAAGAGTCTCCGAGGAGAATGTGGCTTGTTTTGTTTCCTTTCAAGCAAAACATTTGGGTTCTTCCTTCTCTCCCTTTCTGTTGTGAATTAAACCCAGCAGGTCAGAAGATGGTCCATGCTTCAAAGGAATCCAGGTGTCCTAGAGTTCTTATACCCAAAGATTTTGCTGACTCTCAACTCTCCATCCCTCGTTTGGAAAGTATAGGTTTCGAATTCAGGATCGGTTTTGATTTCTGGAATCAAAGCAGATCTGACAGATGGTTGTTTTGAAATTCTCTCTTCATTGCTTCCAGCGTTGGAGCACTCAACACCTCCCAAAGAAGTGGGTTCCACTGTCATGCTGCTCTAACTGTGAAAAGTTTCTTCCTGATATTCAGCCTTTATCTGGCTTCCTGTAGCTTCGACCCATTACATCGGGGTGCCCAAACTACAGCCCCGTGGGTCGGATACGGCCCCTGATGGCAATTCTTACAGTCCACCCTCATCACTCCTGGAAGTGGAAGTAAAATGTGCCCATGTGGTCATGTTTTACTTCCACTTCCGGGAGCGATGAGGGAGGCATGGGCTGGATGAATTGCCACTGAGGGCCGGATCCAGCCCACAGGCAATAGTTTGGGCACCCTGGATTAAGCAGAGAAAAAGGCAGCTTAAAATCTATCTCATCCTGTTGCAAAACAGATGGCAAGGCGTGTTTTACTTCTGCTTCCGGTGGGAGGAACTATGTGACTGGCCCACTGAACCATGTGACCGGCCCACTGAACCATGTGACCAGTCTGTGGCCCAAAAAGTCTCCTTTTCTCAAGGCTAGACATGTCCAGTTCCTTCAGTCTTTCTTCATATGATTTGGTTTCCAGTCCTCTGATCATCCTTGCTGCTCTTCTCTATACCTGCTCTAATTTGCTTGAATCTTTCATCAATTATGGTGTACAGAATTGGACACAGGACTCTATATCTAGTCTGACTAATGCTGAATAGAGTGGGGGACTAGTAATACCTCACAGCACTGGCTCTTTGGCTGTAAACAGAGATGAGCACTGAACCCTAGAGTCAGATACGACTGGCTTTCAGGCAAGGGTGACCTTTGTCTAGCCGTCATTTTTATGTATACAGATATAGGAGGTTTTTACAAATGTCTTACAGGATACAAATGACTACAGCCCAGAAGGAGTGTCAAGAACCTAGGCCAGTTATGGCCAACCTTGGCACTCCAGGTGTTCTTGAACTTCAAATCCCAGAAGCCCTGATCCAACAGGAGTGCCGACTTGGGCTTCTGGGAATTGAAGTCCAAGAATTCCTGGAGTGCTGCAATAAACCCATTTGTGTGGTTTCCCAGAGACTTGGGCTTCTGGTAAGTGAAATCCAAGAACACATGGAGTACCAAAGTTAGCCATCACTGGCTTAGGTTCATGCATGTTTTACCCGGGCAGGCCACCATCTGGAACTGCCTTGTTCTTGTCCTTGCAAGTGAAGATCATGAGGGCTTCCTGGCATCCGTGAGAATGAGGCCTTATTCTGTCAAAATGCCACGCTGAGATTTACTGTTCAACAGCCAGCAGAAAGCCTTAGCTGACATTCAGCTCTGTTACTAAGCAAATGCTCCCTCGTGAAGTATGGTTGGTTTAGTTTGTCCCAGGGACTGACACAGCGATCACATTACGTTCAGCTGCGGTATGAACAGATACTCAGGCAGAAATCAATGCTGTGCATTTCCTCTTAAATAGTCCATCGACAACATTAAAGGAGGACAGGGGCTGGGGTAGCTTAGTGGTCTTCTGTCCAGATCCTGCCAACCTAGCAGTTTGAAAGCAAGAAACTCCAAGGAGATAAATAGGGACCACGTTGGTGGGGAAAAGATCTCGGGGGCATGAAATGAGCCTCATTCAGGCATCCCTTGAGCGGAGTTTCTCCTGCAAAAATCCTTTCAACCCAGAATAATTTCTGACATGAAATTATTATTGGATACAAATCAACCATTTGGATACAAATCAACCATCAAGAAAGTGGCTTCATTTTGGCAGTCCAGGGTTTGATCAGGACACAAAAGAAGTCGACAGCCCATCAATTTCTTATTGCAATTCTTACCACTCATATGGTTGGTGATTTATAGAAGGAACTAAAAAGAAGGGAGAGGGGGAAACAAAGGGCAAATGTCCCCCCCCCCCGGTCCATCTTGGGGGAAACATACTTCCTATGTACATTTCCTATCTCATTTTGGAAGGAAGTGCTATTTTTGACTGCAAGGTTGATACAATCACAGGTCATGAGAAAAGATGAGGGTTTTTACAAACAGTGGAACTTGAACCAATTTCCCCCCAGCTGATGCCTCGAGATCTAACGGACTGCCACTTCTGTCACTTCCAGAATGCTTGGCAAGGGTTGACAGGATTGCTATCAAGTGCATTTTGAAAGTGCTAGATTGGAGAAAACTGTGGCTAATTTAGAATAAGTCTAAATTAATTGCATTTGCATTCCACCTTTCCTCTGACCTCCTTAAGACTTCATGTGCATTTATCCCCCACCCATTTTATCCTCCCCTGAACGCTGCAGCGAGGCCACGGTTCACCAAAAAATTTCACGGCCGAAGCAGAATTTGAACCCAGGCCTCCTGAGTTTCAGTCCAACGCTCTAACCATTACACCACGCTGGCTCTCTTGCGTTGGTCCAGCTGTTTTAATTATCTCTCAGAATACCACTATGGGGGTTGTGTTCCAGTCAAGTTCTGTTCCAGATTACATGACTTTTTCCCTGCCTTCACAGAAAATCATGGGTTTTCTATTATCCACAATATACTCAAATATAAGCTGACCTGAATATAAGATGAGATACCTAATTTTGACCTGAAAACCCAGAAAAATAGATTGACCCGAGTATAAGCCGAGGGTGAGAAATGCAGCAGCTGCTAGTGAGTTTCAATAATCAAAATACATGAAAATATGGTAAAATTGATTAAATTGTTGGCACATCTCAATCCGGCATGGTCTTTGGACATTCATGGTCATTGACCTGAGTATAAGCCAAGTCTCCTTTTAGGGGCTCATTTTTAGGGCTAAAAACTTGTCTTATACTCAAGTATATCTAGTACACAATGTACAAACTTGCATTTCATGTGCATCTTGGGGACACTGTTTTCCCAAAATACACACTAATATAGCGTCTTTGCCTCTTGCTGCCCATTGGAAAGTGCAGTTCACGCCTGTTTGTGAAGTCTGTGCATTTCTAACGATGCCCGTTAATTTGCATATAACATTCATGGTTTCTTCTCTATGCAGGGGAAATTGAAAGATAGCCACCTGCTACAAATTGGATAAATTCATTAAGAATGCAAATTCCTCTCCCATCCCTAACTGCAGCAGCACTTCAGTGCCAAAAATGCCACGGATGCACATTAAAAGCAGCAGAACCCAATAAACCTGATCCGTAGAGAAGGAAATGAGGGGAGGGAGTTTGAGGCTAATAAATTTGCTAAATGCTACATAAGCAAAAACAGGAAAGCGAAAATCAGTCTACATTTAGTGGCTGAGCATTGGCAGATGGCTTCCATGGGCTCCATTTTAATGACAATAAATCTTTATTGGTATGTAACTACATAGCCGTTTGATGTTCCACCGTAGCACTTTAAACCCACTTAAGCAATGCAAACGTAATTATCACTCATTTAGGCTGCCCGGTGGTTGAAAAAAGCAAGCTTGATTGTGTATTTGACCTGTAATAAATGCACCGCAAGAACTGCCTTATTATACTCCACCTAATTTTCATTGTTAGGTCCTTAGCCAGAGCCTGCTTTATGTGGGAGAAAAATTCACCCTGGGTCAACTGGAAAACTCCACAATTAGACAGCAATCTGTTTTCTCTCCTTCAGTCAGATGGACCTTGAACGGGGTCAAAGAAAGAGAGAAGGAACTTAAGAGACATGCATCATCTCTTTCTCCACATCTCCCACGCATGTGCAGAAGAGGCACACATGCCCCTGCACCTACCCTGATAGCACAGTACCATCTTGAGCTGTGTACCACCTACAAGCATAAGTAGCAAAGACAGTAAGAGGATTTCATTTCTCACTGGGCGTCACCATAGCTGCTGCAACAGAATGGGGACTTCTTCTGCCGTATCCAGTTCCGAATATTGCCAATCGTCATGGCAATATAATGCAGCGACCTTCCATTTGCCTTCTGCATCACAGCATGACGCCCATAGTACCACTGATCCAGTTCCATGAGTCACTTTCTGGTCCTGAGCCCTTTTGGTACCCAAAGTCCTCCTCCTCAGCCCCAGGCCAGGATGGAAGAAGCTGCTGCCCTCCATCAAGATGGATCCAAGTGGAATTTACCGTATATGCTCGAGTATAAGCCAAGTTTTTTTAGCCCCAAAAAGGGGACTCAGCTTATACTCAGGTCAATGACCATGAGGGTCCCAAGATTGCACCAGACTGAGATGTGCCAACAATTTAATTAATTTTACCATATTTCCATGTATTTTGATTATAGAAACTCACTAGCAGCTGCTGCATTTCCCACCCTCGGCTTATACTCGGGTCAATTTATTTCCCGGGGTTTTCACGTCAAAATTAGGTACCTCGGCTTATATTTGGGTCGGCTTATACTCAAGTATGTACAGTTTATCCACTTTGGAGACCATCACCCTTCCCTGAGGACTTTGCCACCCAAGGCCACTAATTCTCAGGGATGTCAGGTTAGTTAACCACCCTCTGTCTTCTTTTTGCCTAATATCCAACCTGACTGAAAGTTCCAGAAAACTCAAAAGGTTACATACGACTTTCTAAGCCAGGGGTTCCCAAACTTTTCAATCCAGGTCACGCTACCTCAGTCAGCTCCGAGGGCTGGATGGCCATTTTGCTCTGCCTGCATGATGGAGGTGGCCATTTTGTCCCAACCGCTTTAAATTTATTTTATTTATTTATTGAATTTATTACCCCGCCCCACTCGGGAGAACCCGACTCTGGGCGGCTTACATCGTCATAAAAACAGAGGTAAAAGATAAAAACATATAAAGTCATGAAGTTTAAAAGATTATCTAAAATTATTTAAAGTTAAAAAACAGTACAAACTACACGCCAGTATCCCCCTGGTCTAGATCCAAAGTGGCATTCCTTAA